>ML807710.1:171473-187346 GCA_009831015.1 Picea engelmannii | reverse complement strand
CTACAGCCAAGTTTTAGTAGTCGAGTTTGACCAATTGAAGATCATTGTCTACACAAAGTGGGGAACTTTTTCCTATAGTAGAATGTTAATCGAAATAATAAATGTAGGGGAAACTTTATAGCATGCCATGGACATAACATTTAAAGCATTGATTGATAAGAGAATTTTGGTCTATATTTTTTATATTACTATCTATTCCAATAAGAGTTCAAACCACCCAACCACCCACATCATCTAAAATCAATTTTCAAGAGATGCATAAAATAGAGTATATCCTTGAATCCAAAGAAGAGAGTCTTCAATATTTTAGAGGGAAAAGTGTTGGGGAAAATTATTTATAGGGAAGGGATTTATGTGGATACATAGAGAAGAAAAGCTATTATATAGATCCCTATACTGAACAACAATAAATCCATACAATATTTCTTTATAAAATAAATTATGTACAGAGATTCGTGGTTGATTTTGCTAAGATAGTAAAACAGCTTCAACAAATGATCAAGAAGGATGTTCAATTCAAATGGATCATTGTTGAAAAAGATGATTGTAAAATCCTAGCATGCTAAACCCATTTGAAATATTGCTTTGACACAATAAAGTTAACAGTAGGCAGCATGCTAATGTATTCATGCAAGTAACAACAATTATAAAAACACATGAATGGATGTTATTTACACATACTTAGTAGCATTGAAATAAACATACACATCAGATTAGACATGATAAAAGATAACATAAACTTATCTCTTTAAAGATAGACCAATTGGCTATGTACAAAGAAAATTTCTCCCATCCATAGGCTTAATGTTCATTTTCTCTCAAAATCAAGCCACCCCCAAGTTGAGGCTATGAGTCCACAAGGAGGTCTATCCCTCTTAGTTTTCTACTCTCCACACATAGCAACCCAAAAGCCTAATTTCTCCACTCCAACAACAATCCCAATCCACCTTCACTCTTTCCCCTCAACCTACAAAACCCAAGGAATGGGATCCCACTTCTCTACCACGCAGTCCCTTGGGCCTTTCCATTTCCCTCCAAGGATTCAAGGCTCCAGTGCACGTAGTTGTCTAGGAATCTCTTAGTTGGGGGCTCCAAGAATTATCAAATATTCCAAGAGTGCTCACAACATCCATTTCAAGGCTCTTTGGGTAGTTTCCTCAACAGGAAACACACTAACAGGAATATAACCCATGTTATAGGCATACAACCTTCTTTTCAACATCAAACACAACCCTCTAATGGATATTCTCCACCACAGCATGGTTGGTGCACTTTCCCATCACCATGCTCCTACCTTGTTGCCCCCAAAATCTAGTTGTAAAAATTGTCCTCTTTTTCCATAGGAATTTCCCTTTCTCCCATGCATGTTGACTCTCACATTTCCCACTATTGATTGTACTCAAGACTATGCTCTCAGTAATAAGGTGAAGTGACTTCCTCACCCAACCTCTTACTTCCATTCAATGATTGAGTGTCTAATAAATCGAAGGAAGGATTAGATGGTAGTGACACATTAACTTAGGAAAAAGACATGGGTTTTCCCCTTGGACTCCCCTTTAGCCCCCTCTCTTGTGGAATCATAGTCCCCCATTGTTACCATCCCTCTCATATCATAGCCAAGGATTATTATTTTTTTTAATAATTTCAATGTACAATTTATATAGTTCAACCCTTGGCCATATGGGTAAAAAAAGGCTCTCTGTCCCGAATCATACCAACTCACCAGCCTAAATCGCATTTGCACAATTACATTAAAATTCATAGGGTTTAAAATTTGGGATGTTACAAATATTTTGATAAAATAAAGGCTACCATATTTTCAACCCCATCATAACACAACCCAAACTTCAATAAGAATTTATCATTGTATACTTTTGCTTCTAACCATTCCCTTGCAACGTTGCTCACCTAGAAAGATGAGAAAGGGAATGAATGGCCAATTTCATTCATGAGCTATGGTCTACAAGGGGTTGAATTGAATTACCCAATGGTTGATAAAATAGAATTTCACTATTTACAAGGAAATCAAACGATTCAATCCCTATATTCTTAAAAAACATGCCAAGGTAATAGTGCCTCACCCAATAATGAGGTCATTGTTCGTACAAAATGAGGTTGGTGAGTGAAGAGGAAACTAGATGACCTCCATCTAGAAATATGATCTCAACTTCAAACCTACCATCATTGTCATAGGCCAAGGCCTATGAAAGCTAGTAGCAAAAGTGTTGGATCCAATTGAGTCATTTGAAGAAAGCTGGTGAAATGAGATACAACTTTACAAAAAGGAAATTCTCTACATTCCTGCTCAGTCTAATTCTTGGTACAATGATCTCAAACGGTATCTGTAGAAAGGGAATTATATAAGTCATTTGAATTCCAAATAGAAGAGGAACTTAAGGCTCATATATTCCCAAAACCATCTCGTAAATGACATCTTATTCTGTAAAAACTATGATGCCACACTCCTTGGGGGCCTTGAGAAGATAAACATTAACAAAGTCCTCATAGAATTACATGATGGACTTGTGGGAGGACATTTTGCTGGTGAAACTACAACCCACAAGATCTTAAGGGATGGATATTATTTCCCAACAATATTCAAGGACTCTCACGCTTACTCCAAGAAATATTAGATATGTCAAAATTGTGTTGGATGAGAGGAGAAATATGTAGTCCTTTTACAACTTGTGGTTGTTGAAGAACCATTTGAGCAATGGGGACTAGATATCATTGATGAAATCAACCCACATTCCTCTAAACAATATTGGTACATTCTGACTGTGACAGGATACTTCACACAATGGACGGAGGTTATCCTCTGATAAAGGTAAATGAAGAGGTTGTAATCCACTTTCTAGAGAAACAATTTATCACCAGGTTCAATATGCCAACTTCCATTGCCTTTGATAATGCTACATATTGTTCTTCTTTTAAATTGACTGATTTGTTTTTGGATAGAGGAATCATTTTATGATATGCAACTAAATATTACCCTAAGGGGAATGGTTTAGTTGAATCCACAAACAAAAACTTGATATGTATCCTTAAGAGAATAGCAGTTGACCATCAAATAAATTTTCACAATGCCTTACCCAATTCACTCTAGGCTGACAAACTAACCTTAAAATCCTCTCTAGGAACATATCCCTACTTCTTAGTTTAAGGGAAAGAATCCATCCTTCCCCCAAATATTTTCTTGCCATCTCTCTAATTATCCTAGACCTCACATGGGAATAATTGTCTAGTCATCCAAAGGAAGGTCGATATTATTGAAGTTTGAAGAAGAAAGAGGGAAGGAAGATAAGAAATATGTTGTCCATCAACAGATCATTAAGAGATGGTCTAAAAATAATTCTATAGGAGATAAAGACTTTTAGGTGGGAGACCTTGTGCTGAAATGGGACAAGCCACATGAAGAGAAAGGAAAACATTCTAAATTTCAACAATCATGGCTTGGTCCTTACTTGGTAATGGAGAAACTTGGCCTAGGCACATACTGAATACAAAATCTTGAAGGATAAGTAGACTTCCTTCCTATCAAATGACCAATTATTGAAATCATATTTTAACTAGTTGTCTTCGGGCCACTAACTTGTACATAGGTAGTATTCCTTAATGGATTTTCAATTTTATCATTTTAATTATATTATTTTTCTTTGAGTTTGTTTAAAGTTTGATCATTGCTTTCTAATTATTACTTTCTTTATTGTTGAGTTATTTTCTTTGCTTAGCTAATTCTTCTTCTAATAATGGCATGTTGCTTTCTTTTTCAGAAATAAACTACTTGTTTCTAATGCTATGCTTGCTTCAATGATATTTCAACAAATATGGTCAGAATCATGGAAATCCACTCCCAATCCAACAGATGGGACATTGGTTTTTATCCCTTGTTCATTACCTCAATTTAGTGCTTGAAATTTAGAATCGGTGGTGGAATATTTCCTCAACAATGGATGGCTATGAGAAACTCACTCTTAGTTCTAGAAATATTGTTGGTTATGTCCAAGGCTCCACTCACACATCTCATAACAATTGACATCTTACCCAGAAGTTGATGAAGTGTCCAAGGTGTTACATGAAAGGAAGGTGCTTATTGTAAATCAAACATATCTAAAATAGTTCTCACTTGGAATGTATCATCTCACGTGCCTTTAAAGGATAACTGAAATTCCCCATCCACCTCTCTCTAATTCTACAAATTCACAAGGATTCCACAAGGAGGTTTGTTCCTCTTAGTTTTCCACTCTCCACACACAGCAACCCAAAAACCTAATTTCTCCACTCCAACAAAAATCCTAATCCACCTTCTCTCTTTCCCCTCAACCTACAAAACCCAAGGAATGGGATCACCCTTCTCTACCACACAGTCCCTTGGGCCTTTCCATTTCCCTCCAAGGCTTCAGAGCTCCAGTGCACGCAGTTGTCTAGGAATCTCTTAGTTGGAGGCTCCAAGAATTATCAATTATTCCAAGAGTGCTCACAACATCATTCTCAAGGCTCTTTGGGTAGTTTCCTCAATAGGAAACGCACTAACAAGAATATAACCCATGTTACAGGCATACAACCTTCTTTTCAACATCAAACACAACCCTCTAATGGATATTCTCCACCAAAGCATGCTTGGCGCACTTTCCTAGCACCATTCTCCTACCTTGTTCCCCCAAAATCTGGTTGTAAAAATTGTCCTCTTTTTCCATACGAATTTCCCTTTCTTCCATGCATGTTGACTCTCACATTTCCCAATGTTGATTGTACTCAGGACTATGCTCTCAATAACAAGGTGAAGTGACTTCCTCACCCAACCTCTTACTTGCATTCAATGATTGAGTGTCTAATAAATCGAAGGAAGGACTAGATGGTAGTAACACATTAACTTAGGAAAAAGACATGGGTTTTCCCCTTGGACTCCCCTTTAACCCCCTCTCTTGTGGAATCATAGTCCCCCATTGTTACCATCCCTCTCATATCATAGCCAAGAATTATTATTTTTATTAATAATTTCAATGTACAATTTATATAGTTCAACCCTTGGCCATATGGGTAAAAAAAGGCTCTCTGTCTCGAATCATACCAGCTCACCAACCTAAATTGCATTTTCACAATTACATTAAAATTCATAGGGATTAAAATTTGGGATGTTACAAATATTTTGATAAAATAAAGGATACCATATTTTCAACCCCATCATAACACAACCCAAACTTCAATAAGAATTCATCATTGTATACTTTTTCTTCTAACCATTCCCTTGCAACATTGCTCACCTTGAAAGATGAGCAAGGGAATGAATAGCCAATTTCATTCATGAGCTCTAGTCTACAAGGGGTTGAATTGAGTTACCCAATGGTTGATAAATAAAATTTCACTATTTACAAGGAAATCAAACAATTCAATCCCTATATTCTTAAAAACCACGCCAAGGTAATAGTGCCTCACCCAATAATGAGGTCATTGTTCGTACAAAATGAGGTTGGCGAGTGAAGAGGAAACTAGATGACCTCCATCCAGGAATATGATCTCAACTTCAAACCTACCACCATTGTCAGAGGCCAAGGCCTATGAAATCTAGTAGAAAAAGTGTTGGATCTAATTGAGTCATTTGAAGAAGGCTGGTAAAGTGAGATATAACTTTACACAAAGGAAATTCTCTACATTCCTGCTTAGTCTAATTCTTGGTGCAATGATCTCAAATGGTATCTGTAGAAAGGCACTTCTCTAAGACATTTGAATTCCAAATAGAAGAGGAACTTAAGGCTCATATCTTCCCAAAACCATCTCATAAATGACATCTTATTCTGTAAAAACTATGATGCCATACTCCTTAGGGGCCTTGAGAAGCTAAACACTAACAAAGTCCTCATAGAATTACATGATGGACTTGTGGGAGGACACTTTGTTGGTGAAACTACAACCCACAAGATCTTAAGGGATGGATATTATTTCCCAACAATATTCAAGGACTCTCACGCTTACTCCAGGAAATGTTAGATATGTCAAAATTGTGTTGGATGAGAGGAGAAATATGTAGTCCTTTTACAACTTGTGGTTGTTGAAGAACCATTTGAGCAATGGGAACTAGATATCATTAGTGAAATCAACACACATTCCTCTAAACAACACTAGTACATTCTGACTATGACAAGATACTTCACACAATGGACCGAGGCTATCCCTCTGATAAAGGTAAATGAAGAGGTTGTAATCCACTTTCTAGAAAGACATTTTATCACCAGGTTCGGTATGCCAACTTCCCTTGTCTTTGATAATGCTACATATTTTTCTTCTTTTAAATTAACTGATTTGTTTTTTGATAGAGGAATCATTTTATGATATGCAACTAAATATTACCCTCGGGGGAATGGTTTAGTTGAATCCACCAAGAGAAACTTGATATGTATCCTTAAGAGAATTGCAATTGATCGTCAGATAAATTTGCACAATGCCTTACCCAATTCACTCTAGGATGACAGACTAACCCCAAAATCCTCTCTAGGAACATATCCCTACTTCTTAGTTTACGAGAAAGTATCCATCCTCCCCCCAAATATTTTCTTGCCATCTCTCCAATTATCCTAGACCTCACATGGGAATAATTGTCCAGTCATCCAAAGGAAGGTCGATATTATTGAAGCTTGAAAAAGAAAGAGGGAAGGAAAATAAGAAATATGTTGTTCATAAAAAAATTGTTAAGAGATGGTCTGACAATAATTCTATAGGAGATAAAGACTTTCAGGTGGGAGACCTTGTATTGAAATGGGACAAGACACATGAAGAGAAAGGAAAAAATTATAAATTCCAACAATCGTGGCTTGGTCCTTACTTGGTAATGGAGAAACTTGGCCTAGGAACATACTGAATACAAAATCTTGAAGGAGAAGTAGACTTCCTTCCTATCAAATGACCAAGTATTGAAATCATATTTTAACTAGTTATCTTCGGGCCACTGAATTGTACATAGGTAGTATTCCTTAATGGATTTTCAATTTTAGCATTTGAATTATAGTCTTTTTCTTTGAGTTTGTTTGAAGTTGGATCATTGCTTTCTAATTATTACTTTCTTTATTGTTGAGTTATTTTGTTTGCTTAGCTAATTCTTCTTCTAATAATGACGTATTGCTTTCTTTTTTAGAAATAAACTACTTGTTTCTAATGCTATGATTGCTTCAATGATCTTTCAACAAATCTGGTCAGAATCATGGAAATCCACTCCCAATCCAACAGACGGGACATTGGTTTTTATCCCTTGTTCATTACCTCAATTTAGTGATTGAAATTTAGAATCGGTGGTGGAATATTTTCCTCAACAATGGATGGCTATGAGCAACTCAGGCTTAGTTCTAGAAAGATTGTTGGTTATGTCCAAGGCTCCACTCACACATCTCATAACAATTGACATCTTACCCAAAATTTGATGAAGTGTCCAAGGTGTTACATGAAAGGAAGGTGCTTATTGTAAATCAAACATATCTAAAATAGTTCTCACTTGGAATGTATCATCCCACGTGCCTTTAAAGGATAACTGAAATCCCTGAAATCTCTGTCAAGGCTATGGATTCTCATTGGTAGTGAATCAAGATGTATGATATTGGGGTTACTCTAGAGAGGATATGGACACCCACTAGTAGCAAAGAAACACTAGAGAAGGTAAATAATAAACCTGAACTTTTCAACATTCCTTGTATGTAATTACCTTGTGATATTGCGCTAGCCTCTGAGGGAGGATTAAGTCAAGGAATGAACTTCACACTTCGGCTTCACAATCATAACTTGTAATCTGCCCAAACTGGAAATGAACACTCATTTAGATGATGTGAAGGACAAGGTGCAATGGGGTTTGTTAAGATGAACCTTAAGTGCTTGATCAAGGTAAAATTTGTTTCTAACAAGAATGAGTAATTGTCTTAAGGCTTATTTGTATATATTCATGGTTTCGCTTAATGTGTCACCAATTATTGAGCTGGAAACAACCCCCCATACTATTCTTTGACTTCAAAATCTAATGGAGTCAAAAGATAGCATGAGTACCCTCCTTAATCTTGGATTTATGGAACTTCATGGCCTTCACTATACACTGTCTTCCTTACTTTGAGATTTCTTGATTATTGAGTTTGTCCTTGTTCTTTCCCTTTGAACTCACTAGGATCCTCAAAGAGTGCTTTAATATGTTCTTCAGCCCTTGGACAAGTTATTTTTCCCTTAGAAATTCTTCCAAAACTTGTGCAAAACTTATTTTCTACATCTCACACAAAATCTCTTACTTGCAATGTAATGCACTCAAACTTCCATTGTCCACAACATAATGCATTTCATGTTCTCAAATGTTTTCTAGTGTGACATGTTGCATCACTCCAGAATTTCCTTTCGTGTGACACATAGGATCTCTAAAAACTTTCCTTAGTTGCAACAAAGGGGAAATTCAAAGTGAAAATTTTCTCTTGGACCAAATTTTCTTTATCTCATCCTTAAAAAGTTTCCTTGTGTTTCTTTGCACTCAAAGTTCTTTTACTTGTGGAACAGTGCATCGTAGAAAATTTATTTTAGTTGCAACACATCACATCACACAAAAGTTCATTTTGGTGCAATGCATCGCAACTCTTGAAAAATCTTTCCCTCATGAAACATCACATCTTTGAAAAGTTTACTTTCGCATGATATTTCACATCATGCCAAAGTTTACTTACGTGTGACATGTTGCACCGCAACAATGCTTTCTACCTCATGATGTTTCGCACAAACGAAAAAATATTTTTCACACTAAGTGAAGTTTTCTTCCTTTGTGTTGTATCACACTAGAAATATCTTTCTATGCAACATGTCACACTTCTCCAAAGTTTCTACTCATGTGACACATTACATTGGCCAAAATTTATCTTGTTTGCGTGGTGTTGCACTTAAAATTCATTTTGGAGTGATATGTTGAATGCACCCAAGTTCTTATATGCACAACAAACACTTTATTGCATTGCATCAAAGCGTTTTTTCGAGGATTCATCGAAACAACCTCGATGTGACAATTTTAATATGTCCCCCTGAATGATTAACTATATTGATATCTAATGTTGATTGAGATGGGTGAAGTATATGACCAAGATAGAAAGGGAAGTGGGCCTCATGACTAGGATGCAACAACTTATTAAAGGGATTACAAACTACAAGGTATAAAAGTATGCATAAGACAAAACTTGGGGACTCTAAAAGTTGTAATTGCCAATGAGAAGTTAGGAAACAATCGCAACAAGAGTCAGTTGTAAACAAAAAAATAGTTGCAATAAAAACAATTTTAACAAAAACAGTTGCAACTCCCAGCAATCAGTTATTACTCAACAACTATATATACCCAAGAGTGCCTAGTTGAAAGGGCTCTATCTTCTTGTAATATTTGGAGAACTATTTCTGTGAATGTTAATGAGAAGAAGCCCTCGGGGCCATTTTGGAGGAGAAGTAATTGGTGATGTGAGATGTGCTTACTATGGACCGTTTTGAGTATTTGTATTGTCATCTTCACTAATGTAAGTTATATTGTTCATGTGACTGACTATTCTTCTATGAGTTTTATAATTTTGTATTATAATTGCTTTTCTAATATTATTGTTCCAAGTTAGTAAATAGAAAGTTATAAATGATTTGTTGTTCTAGAGTAATATGTTCACATGTATCATTCATCATTTATGAGTTTCTTATTTTGCCTAACAACTAGTTGTTTTGGAAGTGCAAGCGAGAGTTTATGATTTACTTTATATTTGCTTAATTAGTTTTCTCCTAGCTGGGATAGGTTAGAGTAGTTTGTTTTATGTACTTAGATTGGCTTCGTATTGCACACTGCATCTTGCATTTTAGTGATCATAATCCAATCATTTCGGTAATGGTTGTCGGACCAGAATCTAGATGGGTTTCCTATCCCAAAAGGTGTGAGGTCTAAATGTTTGTTGAAGGGCACTTTGCTTGAGTCAACAACGTGCCAAATAAAATCCCCAATAGCTAAATAATGCATCATCCAAAGTGGATGTCCCATCAAACTATGTAACACATGCCTCCAAATGTGTGAACAATTTAAGCACTCCAAAAACTGTGAAGTGGCATGGTATGAGAAGTCCTAGTGCATGAAGAATAGTTGCACATTGCCTAGGGTATTATGATTAGAGCCTCGAGAATTGTGAACAACGTTGAGAGTTATGAAAATGCCTTGAAAGTTGTAAAAATGCCAAATGTTATGATGAAGCCAATGCAATGCCCACTTAGCCCCCAAAATGCTAGGGCACTCCACCCAGGCATATATACATCCTCATGTACAACCATCTACTAAGGAGTGGAGACTGAAACATAGGTTAATTGAAAGGGTCATCAACACCCCACACACACTCTTAACCTTTGCAATTAACGTGAATGAATGTTTGTATCTATAACGGATATTCGAGCGTTAGGTGGTGGGATTTGTACAAAATGTGCGATTGGATATTCTCAACCCAAAAGCAAGGGTGTACGCGGAGTTCGCTGTCAAAGAGGTGGTTGACAATGCCAGCTGGTAGACTTGAGACGGCAGGAGAGTGAAAGGATTTTGTTGTCATGCTGACGTGGAAACTGAGGGTATAATAAAGTTTTGTCTTTAATAAAGTAATTATTGGCGGTTCTCCTGTAGAAACTGAAAAGAAAAGAAAAGGAAGTGGGCGGGATGCTTTCTAAACCTGTCACAACGGCTGCAACGATTCTTCCAGCCGGAAAATATTGAACGCGGAACTCGCTTAACGATAACTTTCGTAAACTATCAACTGTCCTGAAAACGTGATGTAGATACTTTGGTAAATAATTTAACATTAAATTTTTTTAATTTGATTAAGGCGTAGTCTAAACTACATACAGCCTTGATATTTGTTTAATTATAAATTAAAAAGTTCCATTGGTTAATGAAGCTTGACATTCTTTTCTATATACATATTTTTGTAGGACAAGATTTATATCTTAGTTTTCATTTCTACTGTGTTTTTGGATGAGAATAGAAATTGCAAGGATGGTAGGTGCGGGTAGGATTTTTTATGATCCTAGGGATACAATATTAACATAGGATTTAGGGAAGGAATTAAACAATCTAGCTAAGGCTTATTTTCTGCAATGTAGTTTATCCATTACCAAGGGAGAAAGCACTTAATCGCTGGTGGTTTTTGGAGATTCAATGTTGGTCATTAAATCAATGATACCCCAGTCATATCCAGTAGGGAACAAACTCAAGAATCAAATGTGAACTTTCTTTGTTTGACAAGTTACCTTTCAACATATCAAAGAAGACCTGAACTCCATGGAAAATCATTGGGCCAAGTTCGTTGTTGAGTTGTGCAACTTGAGTGGGCCTAATGGTTAAGAACATGTGTTTCCTCCTTGGAGGTCAGAGGTTCAAAATCGGAGGGGGGTAGAGTTTGTACATGTTCACTTGTTGTGATAAGGCTATAAGGGTAGACACCCCCGGGTGGGACGCATCGACTCTTGCTAAGTCACAAGTTATTGGTATATCTAGCTTGTAGTATGTTGGATATACTCTTGGCTTATAACCATGGTTTTAAAAAAAGGTTCGTTGTTCAATTAAGCCCGTGAACTTTGTCAAAAAATGGGACCTTAAGTTACTACTCAATTCCCTAGTTTGATTTATTTGTGGTAACTTTGAAATTTCTTTCATAATGTCTCATTTATTAGAGTTGGATTCACGATGATTTGGGAGGAGTGTGAGGTGGAGTTATCTACCCCTTTTCATTTATTTATGCGGGCTAGGATCGTGGCAATTCAATGCCCTTTAGAATTTGTGATTTGGCTTTTTAGATTGGAAGCATGGGGTATTCTACAAAGAATGTTGGTGAGTTATGTGTTTTTGGGTTTGTGAGCCTCTAGTAGTGGGTTCCTTTGTGGTTTTGATTGCATCATCTTGTTTGGCTTGGGTGGTGGTTTTGTTTGTGTCTTCAAGCTTTGCACTGGTCCTCGGCTTCTCCTTGTCTGTGGTGAAGGCTAGGGCGATGATCTCAATGGGGTTTTCTGCATTTGGGATCCGTGGGGAATTGACTATGTAGCACCGATGGAACCTAACTAGAGGGAGGATGCTCTGAATCAAAGGATTGTAGTGGAACCTATGTGTGGTTTGTTTGTAAACCAAGAAAAATGCTCTTTTCAAATGGTTGGAATATCATGTCCTTCCAAACTTAGTGTCTCGGTAATAAAAGCTCTAAACTCTTGGCCTTTTCACTTTGATATTTTTAAAAGGAATTTGTAGACTTCTGATAATTGGCTCCTCGAATTGGATTGGGGATTTATATTGAGAAATTTGGGATCTCTATGAATGGTTTAGCGTTATGTGGCTTTGGTTTTCCTGGTCCACCCTTGGCTTCTCTAGTTCCCAAGTCTGGGGACCTTTTCCCTTGCTATTGGTTGAGAAATTGTCTTTAGGTTGGAGACATTTCTGGGTATCTTCGTTCTACAACAATGGATAATGAGGTAATTATAGATTTTTTGTGAATTCTTCATCAACATGAGGAGATCTCACAAGCAAATAGTAGTTCCTTGCTAGTGATATCTTTGAAGATTTATAAACTAGAGCAAGTTTTCTCCTCGCATAATGCCAACATCATGAGCATTATTGTTGTAGGAAAATCTCCCTGTGGACAGGTAGATTGCCTCTAAGAGCTTGACCTTAACTCTAAGACAGAAAATGTTTAACGTGGACACTGACTTCCTTTCAAATCTATCTAAACTAATACATGATAAGGAAGGATAACAGAAGTACCTCTTTATCGACGTTTGTCCCTGCATGCTCTGAGTTGCGCTCTGATCCTTTGCTCCTCGATGAGTTCTGTAGACAAACAAGATACGACCACTTCCTACTCTATTGATATTAGCTTGAAAACAGATCTATCTATCAATGATAAGTTCATGTAACATCAGACACAAACTAGAAAGAAACAGGCCAAGCGTGTCATATTAATGAGATAATGACAGCAGTACTTACAATCGTAGATGCGAATGCGACAGCTTCGTTAAGTCCCCTTCGTCTAACCCTTTCTCGAAAGATCCAAAATCTAGATAACAGCAGCTTCACTGATCACTCTCCTCTGACTGACTGTGTGTTTCCTATGAGATCATAGGTTTCATACTAGCAATTCTTCCTTCTTTTCACCATCATAGAGCTTGTTTATATAGGTTAAGAGGAGCTTAACCTCTTGAGTTATCTTTAGAACAAATTGAGGAACCTCCTCCTTAGATCAAGGATCTCCTGATGAAACCAAGAATTCGAATGCAACTTCCTTCTAATCTTGAAAGATCCTCCCCTTATTCTCCTCAACGAGCCAATTATTACCTCAGATTAAGCAGCACTCCTTCAAAATTGGCATCAGAGCGTTGTAGCGCTCCCTAGGAAGCTTGAGGGAAGCGCCAGCGCCCTAAAGGTGGATAGCGCTCCTTCAGAGGGGGCAGGGGAGCGTTATAACACTCCCTGAAGCCTTATAGGGGAGCGCTAGCACTCCCTAGACTGATTTAGGGGAGTGCTCACCCCCAGAACCTTTGATTGAAAGCCCTTCTCAGGTGTCAAGAGTTCTTTGACTCCAGTTAATCAATTCCTCTTCTCCAAATCAAGTGTATGAGATGTTTTAAGTGCCTCCTTAGTGTCGTTGGCATGGCAGTATGCTCAAACATCGTTTGCAACACTTGTGAACAACTTGCAACACTTGCGAAAGTTGTAAGGAAGATGTGACACTTACGACAATTGAGAGGAACATGCGACACTTATCCAGTTGAGTAATTTTGACGTGTAACAGAATGCCCCCCAAAGTATGAAGTTAGAAGATGAAAACTGATAATTGAAATACTTTGTAGACATTCAAGCAAGGGTATAGACTTGGAGAACCTGACGGAAGCTGCACACAAACATCCAACAAATATCATGACATATTTCAAAACCCAAGGCAAGCATACCTATGCTTGGGTGATCAAGACTTGCGAGATATGGCCGCCATAAAATACACTGCGGATCCATAGTAGTATTGATAAGAAGGTATAGCCACCGAAGATACAATGTGGATCTATACTTTGATGACTCAAACTGATCGTAGCCATGAAGAATGCATAGTGGATCTATGAGATGACAAGACATAGCCACGACCAATACAAAGTGGATCTATGTAATAGTGTATGTGTTCTTTGTCCAATGGAAATTCCTTCGCAGCCTGGGCAAAGCATATATCAAATTTGTTACTCAACCCAGGGTCTTCTTACCAATCCCGACATGGTACGATTCTGACCATGTGAATAGATGTCTTAATGTCGAACATGGCAGAAACCACTTGATTACCGGTCAATGGTATGAACCGTTAACAAGTGCGAGGGAGATCACCATTAATGACGATGATTCCCAAGGTACCCTAGTACATTCCAGCGAATGTGAATAGATGAGCTGAGGTTGAACATCCGTGGAATCATCCGATCAGAGGTCAATGATGTAAAACTACTGTCGAATGTGAGGAGGCCTTCCATTGAGGCATGCAGGTCCCAAAGTACTAACTGGTTTCTAAGTCTAATTC
Source organism: Picea engelmannii (assembly GCA_009831015.1). NCBI lineage: Eukaryota > Viridiplantae > Streptophyta > Pinopsida > Pinales > Pinaceae > Picea > Picea engelmannii. Next base: position 172,797 of record ML807710.1, on the reverse strand, counting down.
CCAGATAATGTGTTGAAGTCGACAAGAATAGACTCGTCGAGGGAGGGCCTTGATGTATCCCCCATCAATGACATGAAACGGACATGGAGATGTAATTGGCGGATCAAATGGACATGGATTGACATAGGTTTTGAGGTAAGATATTTGGGATGGCTGACTCTCAAGGAAGATACTTCCCTTGAACACTAAGGCACAACAGCAAAAACGTGACATGGACCAACACTTATGTAGTGGATACAGTGACTTGCGTCGGGTGATCCAAAGGAGTGAAAGGGACTCAAAGGATTGGTTTAGTGCAGAGGTTCAACGGATTATAATATGTGCAAAGGACAAAGTGTCGTGTTCAAGGGTGACTCTAAGAAGTGCTAGATAATGTTCTCAAGAGACTGCTTGGCTTGTTCCTTTCAATTTATCCCCCATCCAGATAGATGAGTACCTCTTTTTGATTTAATGAGCTCGAGGAGAATAACACATGCTCGATATAACTCACCTTTGGTAAGTTCCTCTTCCTTTGTTTAACAAACTGGAAGAAGTAAGGGTTCGGTCCCATATGGGTTTGTCGATGTGTGATTTAACGAGTCCATGGAAAGAAAACTTGAAGGTTTTTCGGGACTATAGAGTTTGGAAAAACACTTAAAAGAGGACTCTCTCAGTTCCTTTTTCGTACAGTAGTCTAACGAGACCGAAAAAGAGGTAAACTATCGCTCGAAAGATGCCCTTTCTGACCTTTTAACGAGTGTGAAAGGAAGCAAGGTCACTCAACAATCTTTTCATATTTAGAGAGTCTCAAAAGGGTTTAAAGTAGACTCCAGGGGGGTTCCTTTTTCGTGTGTTCGTGTATCCGTCCGGGTCCATAAAAGAGATAAAAATTTACCCAGTTGCATTCTCATGTATTTACGAGCATGAGAAAGAACAAAGACTAAGCTCGGTATGCCCCCAGCTTGAAAGTTGGTGGATTAGCTCCAGAATGATCATCAAAGGCTGGAGACATGCCCTCCAAGCTTCGATTCATTCACCGATTTTGAGGTTGTGTTGACGGGCGAAAATGACCGTCCGTCAACTGGGAGAGTGGAACCGGTCCGGGGTTGTCTAAATAACCCAAGCCATTTGGTATGGACCACCCTGACGAGTTTAACGGCTCCGTTGGCCGCCCTAAGGTCTCGTAAGGAAACCAAAGAGAGAGTGATCTGAGTTAAATAATCTAAACTAAGGAAACTAGAAACTAATAAAAACAAACTTAACTAAACTATACTAAACTAATTATAAACTACTAACTACAAACTACTAACTATGATCATAATAACTCAAATCAACTACTTAATTG
>ML807710.1:97123-140815 GCA_009831015.1 Picea engelmannii | reverse complement strand
TCTTCTGAGATTAGATTAGATTGAGATCCACTGTCAATTAATGTGTCTACCTTAGTGTGTCGCATGATTACTCTTATATGAAACAACTTGCTTCTACAATCAATATCTTCACCATCTTTACCTGTCATACCAACCAATGAGATCTTTGACTCATCACCTGAATCGGATCCCAATTCTATGGGTTTTGATGTCGTTGCCACTGTTTGCGTTCCCTTCTTTCCTTTGAACGACTTTGGCCTCTTCTCGGGATGCAACTGCCAACATCACTCCTCATCATGCCCCTCTTTCTTGCAATGCTTGCAAGAGGGCTTTCCTTCCTTCTTTGACACTGCATTTGCATTCTTGCCATTGCCATGCCATTTCCTCTTTTCCTCTTTCCTCGAAGACGATGATTCCCCTGACACACCTGCTTTCCCTGCTTCAATATACGTAGCTTGAACAGAAACCTCATCAAGGTTAGTGGGTCCAAACATGAAAACATTGTTTCTAATATGCACAGGAAAACCTCCTATATACTTCATAAGGGTTTCTTGTGTTTGCAAAGGAATGTCTAACATTAATTCCATCTTTCTAAATCCATCGGTGTATTCTTGCACTGTTTGTCCTTTTCTTAGTTTTAAAGATTTCCATTCAATTATTTCTTTTTCTTTATAACCCAAAGGATAGAATTGTTTCCTAAGTGCATAAATGAAATCCTTCCATGATGGAAATACATTACCCACATTTTGTGTTCCTTTTTGCAGCTTGCTCTGCCACCAGATAAGAGCGGTACCTACAAGTCTCAAAGATGCCAACTGGATTTGTGTGGCCTCCTCCTTGATCTGTTGCACACTGCAGTATACCTCCATCTGCCTAATCCAGTTATGAATTTTTTCTGCATTTACTTCACCATCATATATGGGCAACTCAAATTTTACATCAAGTTTTAACAATGGCATTTCATGTTTATTCTTATGAACATTTTTCTTTCCACTAGATTTAGAACTTGAACTTGAAGAAGAAGGAGAAGAAGGAGGTGTTGATGGAGGTGAAGGAGGAATCTGAGGATGGTCCTCTTCCTCTTCACTTTTTCCCTTTGAATAATCACCCAAAAATGGTCGCTTCTGTTCCAAGTAATCTTCGTACAAAACTTTCACCATCTCCGACATAGCAAGGAATGTTTTCCGGAACTCTTTCTCATCTTGAGAAATCCCTTCTTTCGATGCCATCTTCTCACTGTGATAAGCTCTTCTTCTCAATCCAATTAATGGATTATCTACAACAAGCTCGCCTTCACCACGCTGTAGCTTTTCACTGGTTAACATGCAAAACTCAAATCCAAATGTCAACTAGCTCTGATACCACTTGATCCGTCAGGATTTTTCGAATGACTTATGGTTGAGTTTTTATTTGCATGCATTAGTTAACCATTGAGAAACTTAGCGAAAGAACGAGAAAAGAAAAGGAATTATACAGACATTTACATATATGCAGATCTGAAATGTAATGAAAAACAGCAAACCATAATATGCAGGTTGATAACGGAGTTCGACACAACTTTGCCTACGTCTCCGGGCCTTTTCTCTGTGGGGGAGGCTTCTTTATTTATATTCGAAAGATCAATAGTACATCCTTTCCATGTCGAATGGCTACAAGACTGATATGGTCATGTTCACCCAGATCTCTAGAACCATGCACAAAAAATGGCACGTGAAACGGACATCCGGAGCTCTCAGAAATGGTCTGACAGCATCTCCTCCTCAACGGCTTCTCTGCCTCAAACTGGCTTTGACTTGGCTTCTCCTCAGCATCTCTGCTTTGAATGCTCTCAAAAGTTGTTCCGATGGCCTCAAAATGACCTTGGTTAAATAGTTGGGAAGTTAGTTGTCCATCTCCAACTTCCTCCACGAATTTAGGCTCCAAAAATGCCTAATAACCCCCAAAACTGGATAAAAACCATTAACAATGGGTTAATTACATTTAAAATAACAAAAGTGGTTATAAAACCCACTTTTAACTATATAATATAGTTATAAAGGCGCTAGACCCCTTTGGCCACGGGCGCGCTCCTTTAGCAAGGTCATATGACACCATATGGCCTAGCGCTAGCCCTACGGGCTAAGCGCTGGCCCTTTCATATTGGCGCTAGCACTTGGTTCTATGGGCAGTTGCATAGGACCACAGGGCCCAACAGTACTCCTACGCTACATCCATATACATGGTCATATGTTATAAATAACTGCGGGTTTAAACTTATGTGCGCACCATTATATATATATCGGTCATATAAAACAACGCAATGGAACCGCGGGTCGAGGCTAAGCCCCGGCCGGACCCATCCGTCGTATACACTATCACACAAGCTTAAAGGCATTATCACCCGCATAAATAACAAGTCCTGAAGCATGGCGTAGTGGTCACGGAAGCCTTGTTAAAGCTCTGTCGGTGGGGGAGGTCACCGGTTCGAATCCGGTCGACCAAACATAATTTTGATTAACCAACCAAACCAATTGGAAAAATACCGGGGTGCCACGTGGCAGCCCGTGATTGGGCCACGTGGCACCTTAACCACCAATCAAACCTTGACATGTGTCACAATGTGATTCTCCCAAGTCATCTACCACATCATCTCCACCGTACATCTCTGCCACCGTGCCACGTCATCGTACGGTCGCCATGTCATCCAACACGTAGGCTGCTGACATCATCCCGTGCCACGTGTCACCCTTCTAGTGGTGACACGTGTCACTTCAAGATTGGTCCAACCGTACGCTAAAAGTGCCAAATCTACCTGACACATGTCAGCACCTAGATCTGCCACATGTCCTGTACGAACCTGCCACGTGTCCTGTACGGAATTTCCACGTGTCCTGTACGGACGGCACAGTCAGCAAAAGTTTTTGCCTGTTTGACTTTTCGGACAGAATGTGATATCTTCTCCATACAGACTCTGTTTGACAAAGTAAATATACCACCGAAATCAGGAAGACGAGTCAGACACAATGGTGTTGGTTTCGTCGGATTCTGAGCACTTTCATTTTTGAGCATTTTTCAAGCCCTGACAGGCTTCTGAATCTGATTTCGGATCATTGAACATCGCAAAACCCCGAACCTCGACAGCACCAAAAGCACCGAAAATGCGGCCCACGACATCACAAAACACTTTCATCCATCCAACTAAAGGGGACACCTGGCAGAAAATTAATCCATCTCGACGTTTCGCCCATCGCGACTCCAAGGCGCAAAGAGTAGTTTCGTTAAATTCTGATGCACGAGGTGTCGGGAGAGTCGGGGACCTAGGCCCACAGCAGCGTCGGGTGAGTTCAGAAATGTCAGATCTCAGAGGGACGTGTGGCACCATATTGATCCATCTCGATGTTTCTTTCATTATGATTTCAAATTGCAGAGATAGCCCCTTCATATTCATGAACACCGAAAGCGCCTTGGGAATAAGTACGTGGTCACAGTCTGTGGTCACCTGGGGAAAGAAAGGATCTTTGTTAAGAAGTGAAAAGGCACCGAGTTCAGTTACAGAGGGGATGATCTCAGTCTCCAGGCGCCATCTGATCCGATCTCAATACTGTTTCTAGCATTGAAGTAAATGAAGGCAAGAGTGGGTGGTTGAAACCTCCTTTCATTCATTAAGTGAGGGGAATGGAGTGTCTGGCAAGCCGCCTGCTCGAAGAGGTCCTGTGTATCGATTTTCTCAAAGAAGCCATGTCGAAGTCCTCGACTCGACAGAGAATTCTGCGCATGCTAGCCCAGCACTTAATGGCTCAGCTACCCTCCTTACAGGAGCCATGTGTAGTTAAGGTGGCGCTCAAAGAAAGATATCAGTACGAGTTTGACTGAAGGGACACCAAGCCTTGGGTGACTGGGCACGCCTCTGTGAGGTGAATTTTCCTAAGTATATAGACTCAGTCTTTGTATTTTGTAAGTATCAATGGTTGAGAAAATCTCCCGATTGTAAGGTTTTGATGAAGCACTGGTCGCTCTGGTTAATGTATAAGGCATTTGAGATTTCTTACTTTATCGATGTTGGCTTCCCTTCCATCTCTTTGTTTACCGTGTTAGAAAAACTCAAAATTGGAGGATCTAGTCGAGTTGTGTCTGTTATAGGATGATGTAGGTTGGATCATTGTAACAGTTACGCTGTTTCTAATCAGTTCCTGTAATTTTCTCAACGTTGAACGACTTGGAATTGGAGGATCCAGTCGAGTCACCCCTCAGCTCTTTGAAACTCTGGACCAAGAGGATCTTGGCTTCTGATTTTTTCTTATTCAAGCTTTCGAAGGCCTGTTTCCTGAGGCTGTCTTACTCACCCTTCTCCAAAGTCTTCCATCTACCACCCTTTAATCAACTTACTGACAGAAGTTGGATCAAGACCTCCCTTGCTTTCTACATACCAGGCCCAGTTTCATGTGTCAAAGTTTTATCTTCTTGAGTCTTTACCCATTTGATCACCCCCATTTATTAAATCGGGACATAAAACTAATGTGCGTTGGGCTCTACTCCTGCAAGAAATCCAGGAGTGACTTCTGACGCTAACATTTCTAGTGCCGTTGTCGGGGACGAAGTTGAAAATTTTCCCCGGGATTAAACGACATTGAGCCTCTGATTCTGAAGGTGCATCAGGTATCAGAGCCCTTGAAGATTGCTACTGTGCACCTGGTGAATCCATTGTGACGACTCCACTGGGGAGAACCTGCCGATTCAATTGTGGCTTTCAGAGGTAGACACACGCGGTCTCATCCACAGTTGCCTCTAGCTACACCTGAATCTGATCCAGAGGTGGTTCTCAGAAAAGGAAAGGCCCCTGAAGAACAATCTTCCATCGTCGAACCAGGTAATTCGCCATCTCCTTTTGTAAGAACTCCATTTTCTCCTCCTTAGATTCTTGACCGTCCTCCTTCCGAGGTGTCCCGTTTCTTGAACTTTGGGAGTGTTCCTGCTGAGTTTTCCCCTCCTGATATGGGATTGGAAGGAGAAATCCTTGTCACTCCCCTCTCCTCTGAAGCTGTACCCTGGCGTAGACCCAGGACCACAGAAGATTTCTCCACTCCTACACAAAGAAAAACACCTACTAACTTGAGCTCGTTAGCTTTCTACTTAAATCCTCTCTTGTTTCCCACTCCACTTCGAGACTCAATCCCAGTAGCCCCTTCGCGAACTCCTTCTCCTCCAAGCTCTCCTCCGCCTAATATTCCTATGACTGGTGCTAATCCCCCTCTAAATAGAATGGATGCCATAGTTTCTTCCAGATATGCTCCCTTAATCCTACCCCATCTTATGAATCCTCTCCCTGCTGGAGACTACTTGAAGTATATGCCCAAGTTCACTGGAGAAGGAGACATAACTGCCAAAGAGCACCTGGCTACTTTCTACAGTTATGCACAAAACCTCAACATTGAAAATGAAGATGTCTGGATAAGAGTCTTTGTCCAGAGCCTGGATGGCAAGGTGAGGAAATGGTTCATAGGATTGGCCCCCGGATCTATTGCTAGGATCGAAGCCCTGGATAATGCTTTCTTGAGGCAGTGGGGCGATAGGAAAGATTTCATGTACTCTATGACAAAGTTCGAGTCTCTGAAGAATATGGATGGAGAGTCTATCTCTAACTTCTCCAAAATATTCAATAAGATGTATAATAAAATCCCTGCCGAAATAAAGCCTTCAGAAGCCTCGGCCAAGATCTCTTATGCTAGTGCGTTTGGCCCTGATTTTTGTTTGTTACTGAGAGAAAGAAGAGCCACCTCCTTAGCTCAAATGAAATATGTGGACATAGAAGTAGAATACAATGTATTAGTAGTCGATATACTGAGAAACAAGGCCGACACAGATAGGAGAAAGGGAAGATCGGAAACCTCAACTTCTGGCCCATCGGTCCCTCACCCTCAAGTGGATGAACTAACCAGGATGGTGAAGTCTCTTTCTATAGATATGGAGAGAATGAAAGTGGAAGGGAGGCAAGCATACAAGGGCCCCCATAACGTCGAAAACAAAGGAGGTTTTAGGAAGCCAAACAATTTTACTCCCCCGAATGTGCAAAGAGAGAGGGGAAGAGATAGAGAAGACCAGAAAATTCAGGCCCCTTTTCAAAACAATTTTGTGGCCGAAAGGGAAGAAGGGGAAGCTGATGAGCTGGACCTTGAAATCCATTGCTTTGGGGACACTCCTCCTTTCCCCATATCACTCAATTAGCATATGAGGAGTCTCTCATGGATAGCCAACTAAATGAACTGAGCAAGGGAAACAAGAATAGTGGCGGCCAAGGCAGGTATGAGTTGTGTTCCAAGAAAAGGCTAGTAGTGCCCGATGATCCTGAGCAGTCCACTAGAATAGAGAAGCCTGCTAATGAAGTAGCGGACAGTCACAAAGGTAAGAAGCACCAACCCCCCCTCCCATAGTTCCAGAGTCATGTTCTCGAAATAAGGGAAATCCCAAAGCTCTCATCTTCTTTTAATTTCGAGCATGAAATTCAAAAAATCAGAATCTTTGTGCCCCTGACAGAATTGATTAAACATGGAGGATTCAAGAAACACTTCTCTGAGATTTTATAGTCTGAGGTCTCAAGCCTTCCCACAGACTCCATCAATTTGCAAGATGAAAAGCCTACAGTTATTCTAGGTCCTATGATAGAAGACAGGAATGACTCATCCCCTCCCTTCTACACTTCCTTGAACATACATGACAAGGTACTGCACAACTGTTTGATGGATTCAGGGGATTCTCACAACCTCATGCCCAAAACCATCATGGAAGAGTTAGGTCTAGAAGTCACCCGAGCCTATCATGACCTCTATTCCTTCGACTCCAGGAAGGTTCAGTTTCTAGGAGTTATCAAAGACCTGGTCATGACCTTGTTTCAGTTGCCCATGAAAAGTGTGGTCATGGATATTGTAGTAGTCGATGTCCCCCCCAAGTTCGGTATGTTGTTATCAAGATCTTGGATAAAAATACTAGGGGGAACCTTGCATATGGACCTCACATATGCTACTATCCTAGTGTTTGGAGGAGAACATAGAAGACTATATAGGGAAGCCCAGTTGGCCTATATAATCAGTGATGAGGTCAACCCTACCAACCATCCCATTTTTTCCTTAGACACTGATTTACGTTCCAGTGTGCTTCAACTCACCCATGCTTTCAAACCTCCTCTTAAACTCAGAAAGAAGCTCACCATTTCCCCTAAATTTCCTCCCTCTATCACCCCCATCTGGAAAATTTTCTTTGATGGAGCCTCTTCCATGGAAGGTGCTGGTGCTGGGGTATTTTTTGTATCACCTGCTCAAGAAACCATGTCTCTGTCGTACAAACTAGAATTTGAAGCTACAAACAATGTGGCAGAGTATGAGGCTCTTGTTCTGGGATTAAGAGCTGCGAGGGAAATGGGAATTCAGGAGGTAGCAGTGTTCGGAGATGCAGAGTTGGTGGTCCAACAGATCAGAAACGCCTATTAGGCTAAGCATCCTCAACTCAAGAGTTATAGAAATGAGGTATGGGACCTAGTTGACAGTTTCTTCTCAGCATTTAACATTTCTTTCATCCCAAGAGAGGAGAACACGATGGCAGATTCCTTGGCTACATCAGCAAGTAATTTCAAAGTACCCTTGCCACCTAAATTCAGATATGATGTGGAAGTGAAATACAGGCCCTCCATACCTGACAACGTCAAACATTGGAAGGTATTCAAGGATGATCTCAAGATCAAGAAGTTCTTGGAGACTGACGAAGAATTTTCATAGATGCATATCGACCGAGACTCTGTCTCTGAAGAAAATCTTGATGGGGGTAATTTTCTGAATAATATTGCAAAGCGTAACATTGTGCAGCTACCCAGCAATCATATTCCAAGGGGACTAATTCCTTTGGAAAGGATTTTTGATAGAAAGGATGTGTCATTAAAAGGAGAGACCTCGGAGGATGACACTGGTACTATTCAGTGCAACATTGGGACTGAGAGTGAGCCCAAGTTTGTCAAATTGACAAGAAGTCTGACAAAGGAGAAGAGGTCCGAATACATTGGACTTTTGAGGGAATTTGCTGATGTGTTTGCCTGGACCTATGAGGACCTCAAAACCTATAACATCTCTGTCATCGAGCATAAAATACCATTAAAAGAGGAGGAAAAACCATTTAGGCAGAAGCTGAGATAGATCAATCCTATGTTGTTGCCTATCGTCGAGAGGGAAGTGAAGAAGTTGCTTCAAGCTCAAATCATTGTACCACTGAGATATTCAGAGTGGGTGGACAACTTGGTGCCAGTAAGGAAAAAGAATGGAGAGATCCGACTCTGTGTAGACTTCAGAAACCTAAACAGGAGCTCATGAAAGGATAACTACCCCTTTCCAAAGATGGAACATATACTTCAGAGGGTAACAGGAGCTTCCAGGATGTCCATGATTGATGGTTTCTCTAGCTACAATCAAGTCTCTGTTCTACCTGAGGACAGGGAAAAGACATCATTCACCACTCCATGGGGCACATTCATGTATGCTAAGATGTCGTTTGGACTAATGAATGCAGGGGAAACGTTCCAGTGTGCCATGGACATAGCTTTCGTCGGGGAAAAGGATAAATTTGTGGTCGTCTATCTGGATGACATCACCGTGTTTTCAAAATCTGATAAAGAACATTGTTGTCATCTCAGGATGGTTTTCCTGAAATGCAGGAGGTTTGGCATTTCATTAAACCCCAAGAAATATTTGTTCGCCATGCAGGAGGGAAAATTACTAGGCCACATAGTATCAGCGGAAGGAGTCAGGATTGACCCTAGTAGGGTTGAGGCGATACAAACCTTATCAATCCCGAGGTCCAAGAAGGAGGTCCAATCTTTCCTCAACAAGATTAATTTTCTGAGGAGGTTTGTGCCTAACTTTGCTGAGGAGGTGAAACTTATAACAACCATGTTAAGAAAAGGAAATGAAGTGAGGTGGACCCCTCAATCACGACATTCCTTTGAGCAAACCAAGAAGGCCCTGACTGAAGCTCTCATGCTTATCAGTCCCAACTATTCGAAGGATTTCCTTATTTTCTCCTTTTCCTCACCTGACACAGTGGTTGTCATTTTATTACAGAGAAACAACATTCGGCTAGAGCAGCCTATTGCTTATTTCAGCCGAGCATTGAGGGATGTCGAAGTCAGGTATGACACTATGGAGAAGCAGGCCTATGCTCTAGTAAAATCTCTCAAAGCCTTCAGAACCTACGTCCTGCAGTCAAAAATCATCGCCTATGTCCCCTCAGCTGCTGTTAAAGATATTCTTATCCAAAATGACATAGACGGAAGGAGGAGTAAGTGGATCGCCAAGATCCTGGAATTTGACCTGGAAATAAAGCCTACCAAATTGATCAAAGGTTAGGGCTTAGCCAAACTGTTGGATGAAGCCAATTTCCAAGCTTTGGGAATAAGTTTTATCAACGAATGCTCAGGAATCCAGCAGGGTCGGCTACCTAAAAGAGACCCTCAAAGGGAGCCCCATTTGGCCCGATGTCCTTGGTATAAGAATGTCATATACTTCCTGCAGGAGTTGCGTCCTCCAGATGGCCAGCCGAGAAACAAAGAAAGAGCTCTGAAGCTCAAGGTAGTCAGATATTTCCTTATTGATCAAATTTTATATTGGAAAGACCCCCTGGGGGTGCTTGTAAAATGCATGAGTCCACATGAGGCCGAAATGATCGTGGTTGAATTTCATAGTGGCTTGTGTGGAGGGAACCATTTCTGGAAAGCCACAGCCCACAAAATCCTCAGGGCTAGATACTACTAGCCTACCATGTTCACTGACGTCTGCAAAAGGGTCAGAGCCTGCATCAAATGTCAAAAAATTTCAGGAAAGAAGTAGCTCAAGTCTCTGTCGTTAAATCCGGTGGTGGTTACAGGACATTTCCAGCAGTGGGGCCTAGATTTCATTGGAGAAATTCACCCTGCTTCCAGTGGGCAGCACAGGTGGATCCTGACTGCTACAGATTTCTTTACCAAGTGGATTGAAGCTATCCCTACCAGGAGTGCTTCCCACAAGGTAATCATTGGATTCCTGGAGGAAATCATCATGAGATTCGGCTGCCCAAGTAAAATTGTCACCGATAACGCAGTCGCTTTTGGGTCCAAGTCGTTGGCCAAGTTCTGCGAGCAGTTTAGAATCAAGTTGATTCACTCCACCCCATATTACCCGCGGGGCAATGGTTTAGTAGAATCCTCCAACAAAAGCCTGATAAGGATCATCAAAAGGTTGTTGGAGGACAACAAGAAGGCCTGGCATTCCAGATTAAAATTCTCTCTATGGGCCGACCGAGTGACCACAAAGAGATCTATTGGCATCTCTCCTTTCCAATTATTCTATGGAGCGGAGGTTGTTTTCCCCTCTCAGTTAGCCATTCCTATAGCAAAATTCATCCAGGACCATCAAGAGGAGCCTGATGACATGATCAGAAGGATTCATCGGCTAGTGGAGATCCAACATGCTAGGGAGTAGATAGTGGACAGAATTCAGGACCATCAGCAAAAGATCAAGCAGGTTTTTGATAAGAAGGCCAAGAAGGAGTGGTTCCAGATAGGAGACCTGGTGCTGAAATGGGATGCTCCTAAGCAAGATAAGGGAAAACATAGCAAATTTGAAGCCCTGTGGATCGGGCCTTTCAAAATCTCTGAGACTTTCTCAAATAACACGTACAGGTTGCGAGGTTTGGAAGGTGAATAAGTTTTCAACAGCCTAGTGAATGGGCATTTTCTGAAGAAATGTTTTGTTTAAGCCTTAGATGGCTCCTTTGTTTGTAAATATTGTCCTTCTGTTTCTTTGTTCGTTTTCGTTTTTATTTTTCATCTTAATAATGACTCCATAGCCCAACAGCAAGGCACTAGAGCTACAAAATGAGTCCTTAGAGCATCACAGGGATGACTCTATCCCCTATGGAGCCTAATGTTAGAAACATTACTTGTCTTCGGCATAGGGATATCTGGGTCTGCAGGTTGCACAAGAAGCGCCCAAGCGTAGCACACAAAAGAAATCCATTTCGGGCCCAGGTCAAGTGAGCGAGCACTCTGATTTCAACGTTCAGGATGTATCAAAAGAATCAGATCAGCGGTGGGCGGGAAATCGCGATTAGCCAAGCTGCGCTAAGGTTAACGCAATGGATAGCGCCCATAGCATGTTCAGAAATGGATGACAGTCGTTCATCCCAAAGGGCACATGGCATGAGATCTGGTCACGTCGGCTTTTCGGCAGTCGCGAGTGCAAAGGGTGAAGGTTTTATGTCTTTGAACATCATGAAACCATGAACCCCAACAGTGCCGAAAGCACCGAAACTGGGGCCTGCGACATCATGAAACACTTTCAGCTGTCCAGCTAAAGGGGACACCTGGCAGAAAATGAAACCATCTCGACGTTTTGCCCATCGCGACTCCAAGGCACAAAGAGAAACTTCGTTATATTCCGATGCATGAGGTGCCAAGAGAGTCCCGGACCTGGGCCCATAGCAGCGTCAGGGGAGTTCAAAACCGTCAGATCTTAAAGGGACATGTGGCACCAGATTGAGTCATCTCGGCATTTCTCTCATCGCGATTTCAAATTGCAGGGATAGCCCCTTCATATTCACGAAAGCTGAAAGCGCCTTGGGAATAAGTACGTGGTCACAGTCTGGGGTCACCTGGGGAAAGAAAGGAGCTTTGTTAAGAAGGCCAAAGGTGTCGAGTTCAGTTACAAAGGGGATTGTCGCGATCTCCAGGCACCATCTGTTCCAATCTTAATATTGTTTCTATCATTGAAGTAAATGAAGGCAAGAGTGGGTGGTTGAAACCTCCTTGCATTCATTAAGTGAGGGGAATGAAGGGTCTAGCAAGTTGCCTGCTTGAAGAGGTCATGTGTATCGATTTTATCAAAGAATCCATGCCAAAGTCCTCGACTTGACAGAAAAGTCTGTGCATGCTAGCCGAGCACTTAATGGCTCAGCTACCCTCCTTACAGGAGCCATGTGTAGTTAAGGTGGCACTTAAAGAAAGATATCAGTATGAGTTTGACTGAAGGGACACCAAGCCTTGGGTGACTGGGCACACCTCTATGAGGTGAATTTTCCTGAGTACATAGACTCGGTCTTTGTTTTTTGTAAGTATCGATGGTTGAGCAAAGCTCTCGATTGTAAGGTTTTGATGAAGCACTAGTTGCTCTGGTTAATGTATAAGGAATTTGAGATTTCTTACTTTATGGATGTCAACTTCCCTTCCATCTCTTCATTTACTGTGTTAGAACAACTTGGAATTGGAGGATCCAATCGAGTTGTGTCTGTTATAGGATGATGTAGGTTGGATCACTGTAACAGTTACGTTGTTTCTAATCGGTTCCTATAATTTTCTCAACGCTGAACGACTTGGAATTGGAGGATCTAGTCGAGTCACCCCTCAGCTCTTTGAAACTCTGGACCAAGAGGATCTTGGCTTCTGAGTTTTTCTTCTTCAATCTTCCGAAGGCCTGTTTCCCGAGGATGTCTTACTCACCCTTCTCACAAGTCTTCCATCTACCACCCTTTAATCAACTTACTGACAGAAGTTGGATCAAGACCTCCCTTGCTTTCTACATACCAGGCCCAGTTTCCTGTGTCAAAGTTTTATCTTCTTGAGTATTTACCCATTTGATCACCTCCATTTATTAAATCATGACATAAAACTGATGGGCGTTGGGCTCTACTCCTGCAAGCAATCCAGGAGTGACTTCTGACACTAACACAGAGCACCTTCCTTGGTAGAAAATTGTGGGTTAATTTTTTTTAGGGTAGAGACGTATTCTAGCATCTTGATGCAAACGCGCTACCCAAGACACGTCCGTTCCCACCAGGACCTCTCTTCCTTCGGCCCGAAGAGCTGAAACGCTCTCCAAATCCCCTATCGGGGTTTCTTTCTATACCCACAAAACTTCTTTTATGATTCCCTTGTGTTCTATCGGAGTTTTCCCAATCGGGAAATCAGAACTCACGAGGTCAAGAGTTTATTACCTCGTGGATCCCCGATTTCTGATTCGCGATGGTGCTCTCTGCACCCTTCAGCTCCCTCCGGCTAACTCCTCGTGCATGTGACCTGCCGGTCCACAAGACCACGGGCCCTCCCCTATATCGGAGTTTCAGAATTCACGGATTTGAAATGCGTAGAACTCATGCTCTCGGAATTCCCAATTCTCCGATCCCCAACTCCTCGGGATCTCTCGCCACGTGTCCCTCCGATCAACGGTTTCGACCGCATCGGGAAATCGTCGATCATGATTTCAACATGCAAGCATTTTCACAACTCTAAAAACCCCGATGCCTCCAAATGCCGACTCACCGGGATCTTCCACCATGTGTCCTCGCCGATGAACGGCCCAAAGCACTCGTCGGGAAATTGCGGATCGTGATTCCTTGATGCGAGATTTCGACACCCTCAGAAACCCCGATATCCCGATGGACTGAACCCCGATGCTCCCTGGCTCCTTGACACGTGTCCTCCCGAGATCAACGGCTGAGATCCTTTCTCGAGATTTCGAGACTTTCAAGGTCTCGAGTCTCTTACCTAACGAAACCCTGATGTCACCAATATCTCGATGACTCCTCCTCTGCTCACTGGGGCTTAAACCTTGTGCAACTCCCTGAGATATGACGGCTGATGGGATTTTGCTAGTTCCCTCGGTGAATCCTGACCGTCGATTTCTCCTTCTTGAGGATTCCTTGAGAACGGCCAAGTGTTCTTCTCAGAGCTTGTCTTCTGACACTTGCGCCTGCAACTCTTTGCTTGAACCATTCCGGCACAAAATCCTATGTACTTCCTTAACGATGTTACGAAGGTGCTAGACCTCCTGGGCTTTTCCACTCTGATTCTTTCAGAGAATTTGCACACACTACTCGTGCCCGACCTTCCACAACTTCTAAGTGTTGATTCTTCCACACTCTGTACACCTCTAGCAACAGTAGTCTATGCCTTCTTTTGCTCAGGCTAGCTACTGAGACTTCAAGTTCAGCCGACACTCCTCCTGCACGACTCTACCAACCCACATCAACTTCTGGGTGAATGAGAATAAGGGTTTAACTGTCGAGCCTCATCAACGCACTCTATGCGGATGAATTCAACTGCACTCTATGCAGTAATCTCCTGACTTAGGCAGAGAAACAATTGAAACTTATTCTCTTCTCTCTCAGACCTCAGTTAAAAACCCTGAAATCGCATGCACAGTATATACAAAGCAAATGCATAACAAGAAACCAAAACATTCATGAGCATGACATTTACACAGAGAAAACAACAACAACCATGAAATTGAAACAGAACTTCATTCTATTAATTCAATCTTCTGTACATGGGTGTTCTTCACAGACTTCTCTGCTCGCTCCTCTCTTCTAAATGTTAATTCTGAATAATGTTACAATGTACAAGTGAGGGTGTCTATATCCGTTTTCCCTCTCAGACTCTAAAATTGTCTAATCTAGACTTAAACATCTATCTACCTGCATTAAATCTAATAAATGCCTCCTATCTATTTCAGACAAGAGTGTATGGCTCGAGGTCTGATACATCATACTAAAGGCGCTCCTTCATAAAGGTTCATTTAAGACTTGCGCTACATTCCCAAAGCTCTTTTCAAAATTTGATTTTGTTTATACCAGCTGATCTTTCGTTTGATGTGTTGGCTCGCTTGTTGAGTTGGCAATGCTCTTGCATCATACACCTCGGCTTGAAAGATTTCATGGGCTCCTGTCCGTGAGCTCCTGCACGGTCTGTCCATGCTTTTGGATAACTTCTTCTATCTCCCAGCTGGCATCCTCCACTGGGTGGTTCTTCCATTTGACCAGGTATTCAAAGTATTCCTTCCGCCTGGTACTCTTACCCACTCGTTTGCCCAGTATGCACTCCATCTGTGGTTTTTCTACTACTGGTAATTGTTTCATCCAGTGGATCATTTGTTCTTTAGCTCCAGCCTCTACTTCTCCAGCCCTGTATGGGTATAAATCCGAAACATTAAATATCGGAGATATTCCAATGCCATCCGACAACTCAATTTCATAAGCGTTCTCTCCAAATTTCTTCAAGACTCTACATGGTCCAATTTTCTTCATCTTCAGTTTGTTGTATGTTCGCCTTGGGAAACTTTCCTTCCTCAGGTGTGCCAGGACTAGATCACCAACCTCGAATTGAATTTGTCTCTTATGTTGATCCGCTCTGCGCTTGTACTCTTGATTTGACTCCAACAACCGCTGCTTCACCCTGCTGTGAACATTTTCCATTGCCTCTGCGAATTCTTCAGTGTTTCCACTCTTTGTCATTATTTGTTCTGAATCCCTGAGTTCAGATACTCCTCTCGACTACCTTCCATATACAACCTAAAATGGGATTTTACCTATGCTTATGTTCACTGAATCGTTGTAAGCAAACTCCATCTGTGGAAACACATTGTCCCAACTGCTGTGGTGCTCTGTCACCGGGCTTCTGAGTAAATCTCCCAGACTTCTATTTACCACCTCTGTTTGCCCATCCGTTTGGGGATGGTAGGCTGAAATAAACATTAAGTTATTTCCCATATTCTTCTAGAGTGTCCTCCAGAAATGTCCAATGAATTTTGTATCCATGTCCAATACAATGCTTCTGGGTAAACCATGAAGTCTAACAATCTCCTTAAAAAACAAATTTGCGATATGAGTCGCATCGCTGGTCTTATGGCATGGAATAAAATGTGCCATTTTTGAGAACCTGTCGACCACCACAAAGATCGAATCATGTCCTCTTTGCGTCCTCGGCAATCCCATTACGAAATCCATGTTGATTTCATCCCATGGCCTCTCTGGTATGGGTAAGGATTGATAGAATCCCGCATTTTGCGTTCTGCCCTTTGAATGTTGACAAATTCTGCACCTGTCAACAAACTTTTTGACATCTATTCATATCTTCAGCCAGAAATAGGATTCACTCAGCTTTGCGAATGTCTTATCGTGGCCAAAATGTCCTGCTAATCCGCCACTATGCTTTTCTTTTAGCAGATTCTCCCTCATGGAGCAATGTGGAATGCATAACTGATTGCCTCTGAATAACAGTCCATTTTGGATCATGTAATCCATCCACGGGCTTCTATCTCTGAGAAATGGATTCTCAGTTGCCTCATATGCCTCTGCAAAATCTGCATCACCTGCATACATGTCTTTAAGATTCTCAAAACCCAATGTCTTGACTCGAAATTCCTGCAGCAACAAACATTTCCTACTCAAAACATCAGCCACTTTGTTAGCAGTCCCTAAAATGTGTTTAATTACAAATGTAAAATTCTGCATATACTCTACCCATTTTGCATGTTTCTGATTCAGCTTCTCCTGTTGAGTCACAAACTATAATGCATGATTATCACTATACAGAACAAATTATTTTGGGATCAAGTAATGCCTCCACTTCTTCAACGCTTGTATGATAGCATAAAATTCTTTATCATATGTGGAGTACTTCACCTTTGCCTCATCCAGCTTCTCACTGAAATATGCGATTGGTCTGTCCTCCTGGCTTAAGACCACTCCTATGGCAAAGCCACTTGCATCACACTTCACCTGGAATACCTTTTTAAAATCCGGTAACACCAAAACCGGTTGTTCTGTGATCTTTCGCTTCAACAGATTGAAGCTCTTCTCTGCCTCTTTAGTCCAATGAAAATATTTATGTCTTTTCTTGACAGTATCCATCATTGCTGCGGTAATTCCACTGAAATTCCTGATGAATTTCTGGTAGAAGCTATCCAGTCCATGGAAACTTCTCACCTCGAAAACATTCCTCGGTGATGGCCAATTTTTAATTACCTCCACTTTATTTGGATCCATCCTTAATTCATTTGCCGATATGAAAAACCCCAAGTAAATGAGTTCTCTCTTCATAAATGAAGACTTCCTCATGTTGATCAATAAATTCTCTTGTTGTAGCTTCCTCATTACTGCAGCTAAATGCTTCAAATGCTCTTCCTTTGACTTGCTGAAAATCAATATGTCATCCAAATAAACAATGACAAACTTACCAATGAACTCTTTCAACACTTCATTCATCAGTCTCATGAATGTACTTGGTGCATTCGTCAAGACAAACGGCATGACTAGCCATTCGTACAACCCTTCGTTGGTTTTGAAAGTTGTCTTCCATTCATCGCCTTCCCTCATGCGAATCTGATGGTATCCGCTTTTCAAATCCACTTTTGAAAAAAAAAAATCCCCGTTCAGGCAATCCATCAAGTCATCCATTCTCGGCAGTGGAAATCTGTACCTGATGGTGATTTTGTTAATGGCTCTGGAGTCTGTACACATTCTCCATCCTCCATCCTTCTTTGGACTCGGTACCATTGGAACGGCACATGGACTAAGACTTTCCCTAACCAATCCTTTATCCAGCAGCTCCTGTACCTGTCTTTTGACCTCCTCATTCTCCTGCGGCGTCAACCTGTACGCTGCTTTGTTCGGAAAACTTCCTCCTGGTATGAGGTCTATGTGATGGCTTATGCTCCTCATCGGCGGCAACAAATGAGGTAATTCGTCTACCACTATGTCATTGAACTCTTCCAGCAGTTCCTGAATTTCCTCGGGCAGATCATCCACTCTTGTGCTGGTCAAAACAACTCTTGGTTTCCTGACCACAAAGAATTGTGGATCTTCCTTCTTCTTTACTTCTGCCAGAAGTTCCTTCCCACTCATGAGAAGTATAGTATTTCTCGGCTCTGGTTTTACTTTTTTATCCTTAATTGGATTCAGCGTGTGTGCTCTTCCATTGTTCTCCAAAGTGTACATGTTCATCTTCCCATCATGAACTACATTTCTGTCATATTGCCATGGTCTACCTAGCAATACATGACATACATCCATAGGAATAACATCGCATAAAATCCTATCATTGTATCTTCCTATCTTGATGTCAACTAAGCACTGTTTAGTGGCATTTACCTGATGTCCCTTCTGCAACCATGAAACTTTGTATGGCCTCGGGTGATCAGTTGTTTCCAATTATAGCTTTTCCACCACCTCGGTCGAAACGAGATTGTCTGTGCTTCCGCTATCCAAAATAACCTGGCATTTCCTGTCTTTGGTCTTGCATGTGGTTCTAAAAAGCCTGTTTCTTTGAACTGCGTCCTCCACCTCCTTCTCAGTTGTTAAGAGAACCTTACGCATCATCAACGACCTTCCGTATTCTGCGTCTTCTTCTTTAGCATCTCGCCTCTGTGCTTGGGCAATGTAAGCTTCTCCTTTTTCCTTCTTCCTGTCTGGACAGTCGACGGCCTTATGTACATCTTTTCCACATGTGAAGCATGTGATCACTCCACCTCGGCCTCTTCCCCTTCCTCTGGTACAAGGAAAAGTGTTTGCATCAACATAATCCCCTCTCTGTTCACTATGTTGTCTCCTCGGCTCAGCATATTGTTGTCTTTGCTGTGAGGTTCCACCTCTCTCAATCTTACCCTGAGGTTTCTTCCATTCCTCCTTGGGCTTCTGATATTTCTCCTGGGCAACTGCCTTGCCTCTGGGTTGACCTCTTCCTCGCCCTCGCTGTCCTTTCTTACGGCCCAGCCTTTCTTCGGCTTTCAGCGCCATCTGATACGCATCCTCAACCGTTCAGATGGTTGCCATACTCATCTCATCCTGGATATCGTATCTTAAGCCATTCATATACCTGGCAACTTTTTCATCATCGCTCTCCCGATGACCTGCTCTGATATTGAGATTGTAAAATTCCTCAGTATACTCCTTCACCATCATCAACTTTTGTATCAGGTTCTGCATCCTCCTAAACAGTGCGATTTGATAATCCCTTGGGATGAAATTTGCTTTTATCTTCGCAACCATTCGATCACAACTTTTAATTTTTTGCTTACCTTTGCAACGTCTATCTGCTTGAAGCTCGTCCCACCATAATGCTGCGTGTCCCTTCAATTTGGTGACAGCATGTCTGACCTTTTTATCCTTTTTGATATCCTCATAATCAAAGTAGGTGTCAAGAGCTCTAATCCAATCCAACAGCTCTTCTGCATCCAGATTTCCTTCATAATTCGGAATGTCCATCTTTGTCTTTGAACTCATCCGGGCGATGGCTTTCATTAATCGCTCATTTGTTGCATCTTCCACTGGGATTTCTCCTGCTCCCTGTCCAGCATCACCTTCATCCTCGGATTCACTGGTATCTCCTGCATCATCTTTGCGCCTTTGCGTTACTCCCATATCCACAATCATAGAGCATAATTCTTGCAGTTGTCTTTCTACTTCCAGATGCTGCCCTGGCCTACCTCTTTCTTTGGACAATTCCCTTTCCCCCTCTGGGTCGGGTGATTGTCTATCTCTCTTCCTTGGCGGCATGGTGAATTCTCCTTTCTTCTCTGCTACAGAAAACAAAGAGATTTTCTCGCTCTGATACCACTTGATGCAGACGCGCTACCCAGGACACGTTCTCTCCCACCAAGACCTCTCTTCCTTCGGCCCGAAGAGCTGAAACACTCTCCAAATCCCCTATCGAGGTTTCTTTCTATACCCACAGAACTTCTTTTATGATTCCCCTGTGTTCTATCGGAGTTTTCTTGAACGGGAAATCGACACTCACGAGGTCAAGAGTTTCTTACCTCGTGGATCCCTGATTTTCGATTCCCGATGGCACTCTCTGCACCCTTCAGCTCCCTCCGGCTAACTCCTCGCACATGTGACCTGCCGGTCCACAAGACCACGGGCCCTCCCCTATATCAGAGTTTCAGAATTCGCGGATTTGAAATGCGTAGAACTCACACTCTCGGAATTCCCGATTCTCCGATCCCCGACTCCTCGGGATCTCTCTCCACGTGTCCCTCCGATCAACGGTTCCAACCGCGTCGGGAAATCATCGATCGCGATTTCAACATGAAAGCGTTTTCACAACTCCGAAAACCCCAATGCCTCCAAACGCCGACTCACCGGGATCTTCCGCCATGTGTCGTCGCCGATGAACGGCCCAAAGCACTCGTCGGGAAATCGTGGATCGTGATTCCTTGATGTGATATTTCGACACCCTCAGAAACCCCGATATCTCGATGGACTGAACCCCGACGCTCCCTGGCTCCTTGACACGTGTCCTCCCGAGATCAACGGCTGAGATCCTTTCTCGGGATTTCAAGACTTTCAAGGTCTCGAGTCTCTTACCTTACGAAACCCCGACGTCACCAATATCCCGATGACTCCTCCTCTGCTCGTTGGGGCTTAAACCTTGTGCAACTCCATGAGATCTGACGACTGACGGGATTTTGCTAGTTCCCTCGGTGAATCCTGACCGTCAATTTCTCCTCCTTGAGGATTCCTTGAGAACGGCCAAGTGTTCTTCTCAGAGCTTGTCTTCTGACACTTGTGCCTGCAACTCTTTGCTTGAACCGTTCCGACACACACTCCTGTGTACTTCCTTAACGATGTTACGAAGGTGCTAGACCTCCTGAGCTTTTCCACTCTGATTCTTTCAGAGAATTTGCGCACACTACTCGTGCCCGACCTTCCACAACTTCCAAGTGTTGAGTCTTCCACACTCTGTACACCTCTAGCAACAGTATTCTATGCCTTCTTTTGCTCAGGCTAGCTACTGAGACTTCAAGTTCAGTCGGCACTCCTCCTGCATGACTCTACCAACCCACATCAACTTCTGGGTGAATGAGAATAAGGGTTTAACTGTCGAGCCTCATCAATGCACTCTATGCAGATGAATTCAACTACACTCTATGCAGGAATCTCCTGACTCAGGAAGAGAAACAATTGAAACTTATTCTCTTCTCTCTCAGACCTCGGTTAAAAACCCCGAAATCGCATGCACAGCATATACAAAGAAAATGCATAACCAGAAACCAAAACATTCATGAGAATGACATTTACACAGAGAAAACAACAACAACCATGAAATTTAAACAGAACTTCATTCTATTAATTCAATCTTCTGTACATGGGTGTTCTTCACAGACTTCTCTACTCTCTCCTCTCTTCTGAATGATAATTCTGAATAATGTTACAATGTACAAGTGAGGGTGTCTATATCCGTTTTCCTTCTCAGACTCTAAAACTGTCTAATCTAGACTTAAACATCTATCTACCTACATTAAATCTAATAAATGCCTCCTATCTATTTCAGACAAGAGCGTATGGCTCGAGGTATGATACATCATACTAAAGTCGCTCCTTCATAAAGGTTCATTTAAGACTTGCGCTACATTCCCAAAGCTTTTTTCAAAATTTGATTTTGTTTATACCAGCTGATCTTTCGTTTGATGTGTTGGATCGCTTGTTGAGTTGGTGATGCTCCTGCATCACGTCTTTAAGCTATAGAGATTTCTCGTTACACGCATAAACCCATGGTTGGTGATTCATACACACAGGAAACACAAGTGGTACTTAAGCACACATCTGTTGGCCACCCTTGTAACCCTTGTTGGTACCCCTTCAAGTGGTAGCGCATTAGAGAACACATGCATACGAATCGACCTAGATCTCTTGAAGCCCTCCATAGATAAACCAATTGATCGCCTGACTGTTATAGTGCCACTGAGAACAACACTCGGGAAGATACTCTCTAGTACCTGGGTAGTCAGATAGTTTGACTAAGGGCATGGTCTAGCCTCCTTAGTTTGTGCCCTAAGATATTGGGTCAAGTACTACTGTTGGACTCCGCACGTATATCAGAGAGCTATAGCACAGGGAAAACCCTTGTTTGTAGAACCCTTGAATACCTAACCTTTGGGATGGAAACAAAAATAGAATAGACAAGATATATTGTCGCACAACTGTGTCTCTTGCATTCAAGTTGCGAAATTACTACACAATTCTTCTTGTTAAGCATTTGGGCATTTCATCACTGCAATATTCTTCAGATCAGAGTATAAATCCGCAATAGTAAAAAAAATGTCAGGATCCTATTGGCACCATTATTTGAGGCCTATTCCATTGGATTTTTCTCTTCGCCCTTATCACAGTCATACCTATCATTTTTTAGAAGAAAAAAAAAATATCGTGGACCCGACCCCCTTCCAACACCCTTATTTGGGATTTAGCCCATTGGATTCAACTCGTTGCCCTGATCGTTTTGATACACTTCACCCATAACCCATTTTATGTGTGGTCCCACCCACCCATTGTTCCCTCTTCATCATGGTCCATACTCGTAGCCAATACTTGGAAGCTCGCTTCAATACCTTGCACTCTAATTTCATAGAAACTAAACAAGAATTGAGATAGCTCAGTGCCAATATTGCCACCATCAATAAAAACGTGCATTCCTCCATCGCTGCCTCAATCGAGGAACTCAAAAAATACCTCAAACAAGACATTACTACCCAGCTTGAATCTGTCACTACGATGATCTTCGCCAAGCTACATATCCCTACAGATCTTCCCTTATCTGACCAACTTTTACATACCGAAGGTGAACATTCCTCTCATTCCCTGAATTTTCAGCCCCATCACTTTTAGTGTGACATACACCTTCCACATATGGATGTGATCTAGGTGGATATCGGTGGCCACACACCTTTTTCGACTGGCTCAAAACAGTTTTCTGACAAATTTGACAATTTACTATTTTTAGCAATTTTTAACTTCTGTGGTCATTTTGAGGGCCCAAATGAAGGTTTTTCAAAATTGAGGTTCTAAATTATATCCAAAGGCATGATTGAGCCCCCAAAATAAATCTCCTCGATGATACCTTTCCAACAATCTATCATATGCCTAAAACGGAGATCGTATGAAAAAGTTACGACCCCGCAAAGTTGATGTACTAACTTACCCAAACGGGGCCCACATGACTTTTGTCGCTTCATCTCCTAGGGTTAGGTTTTTGGATGTCTAGGACTTTTGGCATTCCTGTTTATTGTAAAAATGCCTTCAGAGCCTAATTTTAATCATCTTCTTGCGAATGCGAGTAGCCGTCACATCTCTTCTCAGAGATAAGCTGCCACCATTCTATCAAGTCTTTCACTCTGTATTTTACAGTCTCTGTACATTTATTTCATTAATGGAAATCATGTATTGCTGTATATCTGTGTTTATGGTTGCATATTTGATATATTTCTGTTATATTATTGAATATCTGCGATATCTCTGTGCATTTCTTTATTATATCTCCAATCTCATTTCGTGTCGAATATAATCTGAATCAGTGGTATCAGAGCAGGGTGTTCTTGGTCATTTTTTTCAGTGCATGTCCCCGACGAGGTCTGAGTATAGAAATTTGGGTCTCAAGCTTGTCTCTCTTGAGGAAAATAACTCTCTCACACCCAAGAAACCCTCAATGGTGGAAGAAAATAAAAACGATGGAGCAGACGATCCTATCAATTTGTTGCTTGAGCAATCTCTCACGCAACAGAGGGACGAAATGATGGGGAATTTTTCCCACATCCTTCAACGCCTGCCGATAAAAAAAGGTGCATCTTCATCAAGTGGCCACTTTGAAGGCACCTCACCTTTCAAGGTACAAGTTAATTTTGAGATTCTTGTATTTGAAGGACAGATAGATGCAGAAGCCCTAGACAAATGGTTAAATCTACTAGAAGGTTATTTCTCTGTTCACAAATTTTCCGACAAAGAAAAGATCACCTTCACACTCCTTAAATCTCTCCCCCATGTCAAACATTGGTGGGAAACTTATTGGGAGCATATTTCCACAGAGGAGTCTGAAATATATGTGGTCGATCCCACTTGGGATTTTTTTGTGGATGCGGTAAAGGAACAATATTACCCTATTGGCAACTATGAGGACCAGTATATGAGATGGACCACACTGAGACAAGAGAGGGGACAAGCAGTTCTGGAGTTCACCAATAACTTCCACACCTTATGCACAAATCTGGGTATCAAAGACTCCGAACGACATTTGGTTCTGAAATACTGTGGGACTCTACACAGATAAATCCAAACTGAAATGCTGTTAAAATCGAGTAGAAATTTGAGCACCAGAACAAAGGGGATTTTGGTTCTGCAAATCCACAACAACCAAAGTATGACAAAGACGTCCCTAACAAACAGTCTCTCAAAAACCAGTCCAAGCCACATGAAAATAAGGGTCATGGGAAGACAAAGAAGAACATCAAAAAATGGTGTGATTTCCACAAAATCCCTTGGCACAACACCAATGAATGTGCTCAAAACAGTCATTGGTGGTCAAGATCAAAGACAATGAGCCAAACCCTGATTCAGAATCTGATTCTGAAAACACTGGAAAATGACATATCATTGACGCAGACCCCACTGCTATTGTCACGATCACATCAATTCAACTAGAAGAACTAATAGATCCTAAAGAGGTGGAGCACCTTTTTCATTCATAGATGTAGGTGAAGAGGACCCCACTGCATTTTATTGTTGATATCAGAAGCCATAAGAACGTCATCTCAGCAGAGGTCATCAAACAATTGGGATTGTCGAAAACACCACACTCGCAGCCATACAACATCGGGTGCTTTCACCAAGGAAGAGATCTTCGTGTTAGCTAGAAATGTTGATTGTCATATGGCATCCAACCCTTCAAGGATGAGGTATTATGTGATGTTTCCCCACTAGATGTTTGTGATGTTCTCTTGGGCCAAAAATATATGTGGAAGTGCTTTCATGTTTATGAGTCTCGACCCCATAGTGTCATTGTTTCTCTGGGGGGTCATCTCTACGGAATACCAGAGGTAGTTTTGACTACTTTTCCACCTAAAAAGTGTCGCAAGGTAGTATCTCATACTGCAAAATTAAACTTCTTCACAATCTGTTCAAAGGGGGAACAGAAGGACACTACATCCACTACAGCTTCGCCCCAAGCACCTTCTATCCAATAGAAGCAAGTTGAAAAGGTTGTAGCAAAGTGAAAAATTCCTTCTGCACACCATCCTCTCATGTAGCCCAAATTTTTGAATAACCTCAGCCTCAACAGGTTCGTGACAGACTTCCACAAACTGAGCAGCACGACGTCTCCAGTAAGGCAAGTAGCTCACCAAGATGCAGATTTAGCAAACGCTTTTCCCTCTCCCCTGGGAACTCAACGCAATGGAAGCCATTTCTTCCTCGGGAGGGAGGATTAATCCAGGTGGATATCTGTGGCTACCCACCTTTTCTGACTAGCTCAAAACAGTTCTCTGGAAAATTTGGCAATTTACTATTTTTAGCAGTTTTTAACTTCTGGGGCCATTTTGATGGCCCAAATGAAGGTTTTTCAAGATTGAGGTTCTCACTAATAGCCTAAGGCATAATTGAACCCCCAAAAATAATTTCCTCGATGATACCTTTCCAACGAACTATGATACGCCTAAAATGGAGATCGTATGCAAAAGTTACGACCCCGGGAAGTTGATGTACTAACTTACCCAAACGGGGCCCACATGAATTTTGGCGCTTCATCTCCTAGGGTTAGGTTTTTGGATATGTAGGACTTTTGGAATTCCTGTTTATTGTAAAAATGCCTTCAGAGCCTCATTGTAATCATCTTCTTGCAAATGTGAGTAGCCATCACATCTCTTCTCAGAGATAAGTTGCCACCATTCTATCAAGTCTTTCACTCTGTAGTTTACAGTGTCTATAAATTTATTTCATTAATAGAAATCATGTATTACTGTATATATGTGTTTATGGTTGTATCTTTGATATATTTCTGTTATATTATTGAATATCTATGATATCTCTGTGCATTTATTTATTATATCTCAAATCTCATTTCGTGCCGAAAATAATCTGGATCAGTGGTATCAGAGCAGGTTGTTCTTGGTCATTTTGTTTAGTGCATGTCCCCGACGAGGTCTAAGTATAGAAAGTTGGGGCTCGAGCTTGTCTCTCTTGAGGAAAATCACTCTCTCACACCCAAGAAACCCTCAATAGAGGAAGAAAAGAAAAACGACAGAGCAGACGATCCTATCAATCTATTGCTTGAGCAAGCTCTCACGCGACAGAGCAATGAAATGATGGAGAATTTTAACAACATCCTTCAATGCCTACCGATAGAAACAGGCGCATCTTCATCAAGTGGCCACTTTGGAGGCACCTTGCCTTTCAAGGTACAAGTTAATTTTGATATTCTTGTATTTGAAGGACAGATAAATGCAGAAGCCCTAGACAAATGGTTAAATCTACTAGAAGGTTATTTCTCTGTTCACAAATTTTTTGACAAAGAAAAGATCACCTTCGAACTCCTTAAATCTATCCCCCATGTCAAACATTGGTGGGAAACTTATTGGGAGCTCAGTTCCATAGAGGATTCTGAAACATATGGGGTCAATCCCACTTGGGATTTTTTTGTGGATGCGGTAAAGGAACAATATTACCCTATTGGCGCATATGAGGACAAGTATATGAGATGGACCACACTGCAGCAAGAGAGGGGCCAAGCAGTTCCAGATTTCACCGATACCTTCCATACCTTGTGCAACAAGCTGGGTATCAAAGACTCTGAACAACATTTGGTTCTGAAATACTGTGGGGCTCTACACAGATACATCCAAACTGAAATGGATTTTCTGGACATCTCATCACTCGGTGCTACCTATCGATATGTTGTTAAAATCGAGCAGAAATTTAAGCACCAAAACAAAGGGGATTTTGGTTCTGCAAATCTGCAACAACCAAAGTATGACAAAGACGTCCCTAAAAAACAGTCTCCCGAAAACCAGTCCAAGCCACATGAAAATAAGGGTCACGGGAAGACAAAGAAGGACACCGGAAAATGGTGTGATTTCCACAAAATCCCCTGGCACAACACCGATGAATGTCGCTCAAAACAATCATTGGTGTCCGAGATCAAAGACAATGAGCCGAACCCTAATTCTAAATCTGATTCTGAAAACACTGGTAAAGGACAGATCATTGACGCAGACCCCACTGCTATTGTCGCGATAGTAGCAATTCAACTAGAAGAACCAACAGATCCTGAAGAGGGGGAGCGTCTTTTTCATTCACAGATGTGGGTGAAGGGGACCCCGCTGCATTTTATTATTGATAGCGAAAGCTAGAAGAACCTCATCTCAGCAAAGGTCTTCAAATAGTTGGGATTGTCAACAACACCACACCCGCAGTCATACAACATCAAGTGGATTCGCCAAGGATGAGATCTTCATGTCAGCCAACAATGTCGATTGTCATATGGCATCCAACCCTTCAAGGATGAGGTATTATGTGATGTTTCCCCACTAGATGTCTGTGATGTTCTCTTAGGCCAACCATATATGTGGAAGCGCCATGCTATTTATGAGTCTCGACCCCATAGTGTCATTGTTTCTCTAGGGGTTCATCTCTACAGAATACCAGAGGTATTTCTGTCTAATGTTCCACCTAAAAAGTGTCGCAAGGTACTACCTCATACTGCAAAATTCATCTTCTTCACAATATGTTCAAAGGGGGAACAGAAGGACACTGCAACCACTACAGCTTCGCCCCAAGCACCTTCTATCCAACAGAAGTACGTCGAAAAGGTTGAAACAAAGAACAAAGATTCCTTCTACACACCGTCCTCTCATGTATCCCTACTTGTTGAACAGCCTCAACCTCAACAGGTTCGTGACAGACTTCCACAAACTGAGCAGTGTGATGTCTCCAGCAAGGCAAGCAGCTCACCAAGATGCAGATTCAACAAACGCTTTTCCCTCTCCCCCAGGAACTCAACGCAATGGATACCATTACTTCCTAAGGAGGTATGATTGATCTAGGTGTATATCGGTGGCCACCCACCTTTTCTGACTGGCTCAAAACAGTTTTCTGGCAAATTTGGCAATTTACTATTTTTAGCAGTTTTTAACTTCCGGGGCCATTTTGAGGGCCCAAATGAAGGTTTTTTGAGATCGATGTTCTCAATGATAATCAAAGGCATGATTGAAACCCCAAAATGAATCTCCTTGACAATACCTTTCCAACGAGCTATCATACGCCTAAAACGGAGATTGTATGCAAAAGATACGTCCCCGGGAAGTTGATGTACTAACTTACCCAAACGGGGCCCACATGAATTTTGGCGCTTCATCTCCTATGGTTAGGTTTTTGGATGTCTAGGAATTTTGTAATTATTTTTTATTGTAAAAATGCATTCAGAGCCTCATTGTAATCATTTTCTTGCGAATGCGAGTAGTCATCACATCTCTTCTCAGAGATAAGTTGCCACCATTCTATCGAGTCTTTCACTTTGTATTTTACAGTCTCTGTAAATTTATTTCATTAATAGAAATCGTGTATTACTGTATATTTGTGTTTATGGTTGCATCTCTAATATATTTCTATTATATTATTGAATATCTGTGATATCTCTGTGCATTTCTTTATTATATCTCCGATCTCATTTCGTGTCGAAAATAATCTGGATCAATGGTATCAAAGCAGGTTGTTCTTGGTTGTTTTTTTCAGTGTGTTTTTCCTGAGTTTATACTTTAAGGATGTAAAGTATACCGTCAAGGCATCCGTAAAGGTAAAGGTAATTAAAGGATAAAAATCAAAAAGAAGGGTAAAGCAGAATCAGTTTCTCAACTGTCTCTGTCTAGCCTCCCATTGTTCTTGGATGTCGATATCTCTCTCAATAGCAGCCCATGAACGTTCTAATTCAGCCCGGTTAGTCGTTGTTTGCAAAATGGTATTAAATAAGTTTAAAGAAATACTGGTTTTCTCTTGGAGACCAAGTTCTATGTTGGGTTGTCTGCTATTTGGGACAGTCATGGGGGAATAAAATTTTATTTAGTTGTGAAAAAATTCGATAAATTGTTACTTCGGTTTTTTAAGAGATGAGAATATGAAAAATAATTTCGAAATTCAAAATAATAACATAAATACAGTTGAGGTCGTTTCCTGTACTTGAAACAATTTGAGAATTGTAAAATAACAAAGAAATACTACTGAAAAATATGAGGCTTTAATCCAGAAAGAATCTCATATTGTAATAGGAAATATAGAAGAAAACGAGATTTCTAATGAAGAGTTAAATATTATGTTTCAAATGATTCACAGGTCTTAAAATTACTGATAGCAATTTCAGAGGAAAAACTAAAAATAATTTGATAACCAAATCAATCTAAACTATAAAAGATGTATAAAATAAACTTCAAATTGATCATTCATTAGGAAAACATTGAAAGGGAAACATAGAAATATATGGTAAACAAGGTTAAATAACACATAGCTACAAGTTTGCAGGATTTAGAATATCGTCTGTATCGAATATCACAGTGGATCGGAAAACTTTTAATACAATCGGCTCTCTCAAAAAACCCAAAATCCCTTTCTCAGTCCTCTCAAAATATATTTATACATGATCATCAAATATTTTCTCGTTGGTGATTAACCAACTTCCTAAGACTACGATTACATGGATGAATCATGTCAAACCGTTTACATTTCTTTTCTAATTTCTAATGATGAAAATATTCAAAAGAGTACTTTTATGTTTATGTTGATGAAAGACTCGATAGAATGGTGGCAACTTATCTCCAAGAACAACCAACTTTGATACCATCACGTCTTTAAGCTATAGAGATTTCTCGTTACACGCATAAACCCATGGTTGGTGATTCATACACACAGGAAACACAAGTGGTACTTAAGCACACATCTGTTGGCCACCCTTGTAACCCTTGTTGGTACCCCTTCAAGTGGTAGCGCATTAGAGAACACATGCATACGAATCGACCTAGATCTCTTGAAGCCCTCCATAGATAAACCAATTGATCGCCTGACTGTTATAGTGCCACTGAGAACAACACTCGGGAAGATACTCTCTAGTACCTGGGTAGTCAGATAGTTTGACTAAGGGCATGGTCTAGCCTCCTTAGTTTGTGCCCTAAGATATTGGGTCAAGTACTACTGTTGGACTCCGCACGTATATCAGAGAGCTATAGCACAGGGAAAACCCTTGTTTGTAGAACCCTTGAATACCTAACCTTTGGGATGGAAACAAAAATAGAATAGACAAGATATATTGTCGCACAACTGTGTCTCTTGCATTCAAGTTGCGAAATTACTACACAATTCTTCTTGTTAAGCATTTGGGCATTTCATCACTGCAATATTCTTCAGATCAGAGTATAAATCCGCAATAGTAAAAAAAATGTCAGGATCCTATTGGCACCATTATTTGAGGCCTATTCCATTGGATTTTTCTCTTCGCCCTTATCACAGTCATACCTATCATTTTTTAGAAGAAAAAAAAAATATCGTGGACCCGACCCCCTTCCAACACCCTTATTTGGGATTTAGCCCATTGGATTCAACTCGTTGCCCTGATCGTTTTGATACACTTCACCCATAACCCATTTTATGTGTGGTCCCACCCACCCATTGTTCCCTCTTCATCATGGTCCATACTCGTAGCCAATACTTGGAAGCTCGCTTCAATACCTTGCACTCTAATTTCATAGAAACTAAACAAGAATTGAGATAGCTCAGTGCCAATATTGCCACCATCAATAAAAACGTGCATTCCTCCATCGCTGCCTCAATCGAGGAACTCAAAAAATACCTCAAACAAGACATTACTACCCAGCTTGAATCTGTCACTACGATGATCTTCGCCAAGCTACATATCCCTACAGATCTTCCCTTATCTGACCAACTTTTACATACCGAAGGTGAACATTCCTCTCATTCCCTGAATTTTCAGCCCCATCACTTTTAGTGTGACATACACCTTCCACATATGGATGTGATCTAGGTGGATATCGGTGGCCACACACCTTTTTCGACTGGCTCAAAACAGTTTTCTGACAAATTTGACAATTTACTATTTTTAGCAATTTTTAACTTCTGTGGTCATTTTGAGGGCCCAAATGAAGGTTTTTCAAAATTGAGGTTCTAAATTATATCCAAAGGCATGATTGAGCCCCCAAAATAAATCTCCTCGATGATACCTTTCCAACAATCTATCATATGCCTAAAACGGAGATCGTATGAAAAAGTTACGACCCCGCAAAGTTGATGTACTAACTTACCCAAACGGGGCCCACATGACTTTTGTCGCTTCATCTCCTAGGGTTAGGTTTTTGGATGTCTAGGACTTTTGGCATTCCTGTTTATTGTAAAAATGCCTTCAGAGCCTAATTTTAATCATCTTCTTGCGAATGCGAGTAGCCGTCACATCTCTTCTCAGAGATAAGCTGCCACCATTCTATCAAGTCTTTCACTCTGTATTTTACAGTCTCTGTACATTTATTTCATTAATGGAAATCATGTATTGCTGTATATCTGTGTTTATGGTTGCATATTTGATATATTTCTGTTATATTATTGAATATCTGCGATATCTCTGTGCATTTCTTTATTATATCTCCAATCTCATTTCGTGTCGAATATAATCTGAATCAGTGGTATCAGAGCAGGGTGTTCTTGGTCATTTTTTTCAGTGCATGTCCCCGACGAGGTCTGAGTATAGAAATTTGGGTCTCAAGCTTGTCTCTCTTGAGGAAAATAACTCTCTCACACCCAAGAAACCCTCAATGGTGGAAGAAAATAAAAACGATGGAGCAGACGATCCTATCAATTTGTTGCTTGAGCAATCTCTCACGCAACAGAGGGACGAAATGATGGGGAATTTTTCCCACATCCTTCAACGCCTGCCGATAAAAAAAGGTGCATCTTCATCAAGTGGCCACTTTGAAGGCACCTCACCTTTCAAGGTACAAGTTAATTTTGAGATTCTTGTATTTGAAGGACAGATAGATGCAGAAGCCCTAGACAAATGGTTAAATCTACTAGAAGGTTATTTCTCTGTTCACAAATTTTCCGACAAAGAAAAGATCACCTTCACACTCCTTAAATCTCTCCCCCATGTCAAACATTGGTGGGAAACTTATTGGGAGCATATTTCCACAGAGGAGTCTGAAATATATGTGGTCGATCCCACTTGGGATTTTTTTGTGGATGCGGTAAAGGAACAATATTACCCTATTGGCAACTATGAGGACCAGTATATGAGATGGACCACACTGAGACAAGAGAGGGGACAAGCAGTTCTGGAGTTCACCAATAACTTCCACACCTTATGCACAAATCTGGGTATCAAAGACTCCGAACGACATTTGGTTCTGAAATACTGTGGGACTCTACACAGATAAATCCAAACTGAAATGCTGTTAAAATCGAGTAGAAATTTGAGCACCAGAACAAAGGGGATTTTGGTTCTGCAAATCCACAACAACCAAAGTATGACAAAGACGTCCCTAACAAACAGTCTCTCAAAAACCAGTCCAAGCCACATGAAAATAAGGGTCATGGGAAGACAAAGAAGAACATCAAAAAATGGTGTGATTTCCACAAAATCCCTTGGCACAACACCAATGAATGTGCTCAAAACAGTCATTGGTGGTCAAGATCAAAGACAATGAGCCAAACCCTGATTCAGAATCTGATTCTGAAAACACTGGAAAATGACATATCATTGA
Source organism: Picea engelmannii (assembly GCA_009831015.1). Classification (NCBI taxonomy): domain Eukaryota; kingdom Viridiplantae; phylum Streptophyta; class Pinopsida; order Pinales; family Pinaceae; genus Picea; species Picea engelmannii. Next base: position 108,500 of record ML807710.1, on the reverse strand, counting down.
CGCAGACCCCACTGCTATTGTCACGATCACATCAATTCAACTAGAAGAACTAATAGATCCTAAAGAGGTGGAGCACCTTTTTCATTCATAGATGTAGGTGAAGAGGACCCCACTGCATTTTATTGTTGATATCAGAAGCCATAAGAACGTCATCTCAGCAGAGGTCATCAAACAATTGGGATTGTCGAAAACACCACACTCGCAGCCATACAACATCGGGTGCTTTCACCAAGGAAGAGATCTTCGTGTTAGCTAGAAATGTTGATTGTCATATGGCATCCAACCCTTCAAGGATGAGGTATTATGTGATGTTTCCCCACTAGATGTTTGTGATGTTCTCTTGGGCCAAAAATATATGTGGAAGTGCTTTCATGTTTATGAGTCTCGACCCCATAGTGTCATTGTTTCTCTGGGGGGTCATCTCTACGGAATACCAGAGGTAGTTTTGACTACTTTTCCACCTAAAAAGTGTCGCAAGGTAGTATCTCATACTGCAAAATTAAACTTCTTCACAATCTGTTCAAAGGGGGAACAGAAGGACACTACATCCACTACAGCTTCGCCCCAAGCACCTTCTATCCAATAGAAGCAAGTTGAAAAGGTTGTAGCAAAGTGAAAAATTCCTTCTGCACACCATCCTCTCATGTAGCCCAAATTTTTGAATAACCTCAGCCTCAACAGGTTCGTGACAGACTTCCACAAACTGAGCAGCACGACGTCTCCAGTAAGGCAAGTAGCTCACCAAGATGCAGATTTAGCAAACGCTTTTCCCTCTCCCCTGGGAACTCAACGCAATGGAAGCCATTTCTTCCTCGGGAGGGAGGATTAATCCAGGTGGATATCTGTGGCTACCCACCTTTTCTGACTAGCTCAAAACAGTTCTCTGGAAAATTTGGCAATTTACTATTTTTAGCAGTTTTTAACTTCTGGGGCCATTTTGATGGCCCAAATGAAGGTTTTTCAAGATTGAGGTTCTCACTAATAGCCTAAGGCATAATTGAACCCCCAAAAATAATTTCCTCGATGATACCTTTCCAACGAACTATGATACGCCTAAAATGGAGATCGTATGCAAAAGTTACGACCCCGGGAAGTTGATGTACTAACTTACCCAAACGGGGCCCACATGAATTTTGGCGCTTCATCTCCTAGGGTTAGGTTTTTGGATATGTAGGACTTTTGGAATTCCTGTTTATTGTAAAAATGCCTTCAGAGCCTCATTGTAATCATCTTCTTGCAAATGTGAGTAGCCATCACATCTCTTCTCAGAGATAAGTTGCCACCATTCTATCAAGTCTTTCACTCTGTAGTTTACAGTGTCTATAAATTTATTTCATTAATAGAAATCATGTATTACTGTATATATGTGTTTATGGTTGTATCTTTGATATATTTCTGTTATATTATTGAATATCTATGATATCTCTGTGCATTTATTTATTATATCTCAAATCTCATTTCGTGCCGAAAATAATCTGGATCAGTGGTATCAGAGCAGGTTGTTCTTGGTCATTTTGTTTAGTGCATGTCCCCGACGAGGTCTAAGTATAGAAAGTTGGGGCTCGAGCTTGTCTCTCTTGAGGAAAATCACTCTCTCACACCCAAGAAACCCTCAATAGAGGAAGAAAAGAAAAACGACAGAGCAGACGATCCTATCAATCTATTGCTTGAGCAAGCTCTCACGCGACAGAGCAATGAAATGATGGAGAATTTTAACAACATCCTTCAATGCCTACCGATAGAAACAGGCGCATCTTCATCAAGTGGCCACTTTGGAGGCACCTTGCCTTTCAAGGTACAAGTTAATTTTGATATTCTTGTATTTGAAGGACAGATAAATGCAGAAGCCCTAGACAAATGGTTAAATCTACTAGAAGGTTATTTCTCTGTTCACAAATTTTTTGACAAAGAAAAGATCACCTTCGAACTCCTTAAATCTATCCCCCATGTCAAACATTGGTGGGAAACTTATTGGGAGCTCAGTTCCATAGAGGATTCTGAAACATATGGGGTCAATCCCACTTGGGATTTTTTTGTGGATGCGGTAAAGGAACAATATTACCCTATTGGCGCATATGAGGACAAGTATATGAGATGGACCACACTGCAGCAAGAGAGGGGCCAAGCAGTTCCAGATTTCACCGATACCTTCCATACCTTGTGCAACAAGCTGGGTATCAAAGACTCTGAACAACATTTGGTTCTGAAATACTGTGGGGCTCTACACAGATACATCCAAACTGAAATGGATTTTCTGGACATCTCATCACTCGGTGCTACCTATCGATATGTTGTTAAAATCGAGCAGAAATTTAAGCACCAAAACAAAGGGGATTTTGGTTCTGCAAATCTGCAACAACCAAAGTATGACAAAGACGTCCCTAAAAAACAGTCTCCCGAAAACCAGTCCAAGCCACATGAAAATAAGGGTCACGGGAAGACAAAGAAGGACACCGGAAAATGGTGTGATTTCCACAAAATCCCCTGGCACAACACCGATGAATGTCGCTCAAAACAATCATTGGTGTCCGAGATCAAAGACAATGAGCCGAACCCTAATTCTAAATCTGATTCTGAAAACACTGGTAAAGGACAGATCATTGACGCAGACCCCACTGCTATTGTCGCGATAGTAGCAATTCAACTAGAAGAACCAACAGATCCTGAAGAGGGGGAGCGTCTTTTTCATTCACAGATGTGGGTGAAGGGGACCCCGCTGCATTTTATTATTGATAGCGAAAGCTAGAAGAACCTCATCTCAGCAAAGGTCTTCAAATAGTTGGGATTGTCAACAACACCACACCCGCAGTCATACAACATCAAGTGGATTCGCCAAGGATGAGATCTTCATGTCAGCCAACAATGTCGATTGTCATATGGCATCCAACCCTTCAAGGATGAGGTATTATGTGATGTTTCCCCACTAGATGTCTGTGATGTTCTCTTAGGCCAACCATATATGTGGAAGCGCCATGCTATTTATGAGTCTCGACCCCATAGTGTCATTGTTTCTCTAGGGGTTCATCTCTACAGAATACCAGAGGTATTTCTGTCTAATGTTCCACCTAAAAAGTGTCGCAAGGTACTACCTCATACTGCAAAATTCATCTTCTTCACAATATGTTCAAAGGGGGAACAGAAGGACACTGCAACCACTACAGCTTCGCCCCAAGCACCTTCTATCCAACAGAAGTACGTCGAAAAGGTTGAAACAAAGAACAAAGATTCCTTCTACACACCGTCCTCTCATGTATCCCTACTTGTTGAACAGCCTCAACCTCAACAGGTTCGTGACAGACTTCCACAAACTGAGCAGTGTGATGTCTCCAGCAAGGCAAGCAGCTCACCAAGATGCAGATTCAACAAACGCTTTTCCCTCTCCCCCAGGAACTCAACGCAATGGATACCATTACTTCCTAAGGAGGTATGATTGATCTAGGTGTATATCGGTGGCCACCCACCTTTTCTGACTGGCTCAAAACAGTTTTCTGGCAAATTTGGCAATTTACTATTTTTAGCAGTTTTTAACTTCCGGGGCCATTTTGAGGGCCCAAATGAAGGTTTTTTGAGATCGATGTTCTCAATGATAATCAAAGGCATGATTGAAACCCCAAAATGAATCTCCTTGACAATACCTTTCCAACGAGCTATCATACGCCTAAAACGGAGATTGTATGCAAAAGATACGTCCCCGGGAAGTTGATGTACTAACTTACCCAAACGGGGCCCACATGAATTTTGGCGCTTCATCTCCTATGGTTAGGTTTTTGGATGTCTAGGAATTTTGTAATTATTTTTTATTGTAAAAATGCATTCAGAGCCTCATTGTAATCATTTTCTTGCGAATGCGAGTAGTCATCACATCTCTTCTCAGAGATAAGTTGCCACCATTCTATCGAGTCTTTCACTTTGTATTTTACAGTCTCTGTAAATTTATTTCATTAATAGAAATCGTGTATTACTGTATATTTGTGTTTATGGTTGCATCTCTAATATATTTCTATTATATTATTGAATATCTGTGATATCTCTGTGCATTTCTTTATTATATCTCCGATCTCATTTCGTGTCGAAAATAATCTGGATCAATGGTATCAAAGCAGGTTGTTCTTGGTTGTTTTTTTCAGTGTGTTTTTCCTGAGTTTATACTTTAAGGATGTAAAGTATACCGTCAAGGCATCCGTAAAGGTAAAGGTAATTAAAGGATAAAAATCAAAAAGAAGGGTAAAGCAGAATCAGTTTCTCAACTGTCTCTGTCTAGCCTCCCATTGTTCTTGGATGTCGATATCTCTCTCAATAGCAGCCCATGAACGTTCTAATTCAGCCCGGTTAGTCGTTGTTTGCAAAATGGTATTAAATAAGTTTAAAGAAATACTGGTTTTCTCTTGGAGACCAAGTTCTATGTTGGGTTGTCTGCTATTTGGGACAGTCATGGGGGAATAAAATTTTATTTAGTTGTGAAAAAATTCGATAAATTGTTACTTCGGTTTTTTAAGAGATGAGAATATGAAAAATAATTTCGAAATTCAAAATAATAACATAAATACAGTTGAGGTCGTTTCCTGTACTTGAAACAATTTGAGAATTGTAAAATAACAAAGAAATACTACTGAAAAATATGAGGCTTTAATCCAGAAAGAATCTCATATTGTAATAGGAAATATAGAAGAAAACGAGATTTCTAATGAAGAGTTAAATATTATGTTTCAAATGATTCACAGGTCTTAAAATTACTGATAGCAATTTCAGAGGAAAAACTAAAAATAATTTGATAACCAAATCAATCTAAACTATAAAAGATGTATAAAATAAACTTCAAATTGATCATTCATTAGGAAAACATTGAAAGGGAAACATAGAAATATATGGTAAACAAGGTTAAATAACACATAGCTACAAGTTTGCAGGATTTAGAATATCGTCTGTATCGAATATCACAGTGGATCGGAAAACTTTTAATACAATCGGCTCTCTCAAAAAACCCAAAATCCCTTTCTCAGTCCTCTCAAAATATATTTATACATGATCATCAAATATTTTCTCGTTGGTGATTAACCAACTTCCTAAGACTACGATTACATGGATGAATCATGTCAAACCGTTTACATTTCTTTTCTAATTTCTAATGATGAAAATATTCAAAAGAGTAATTTTATGTTTATGTTGATGAAAGACTCGATAGAATGGTGGCAACTTATCTCCACAGTGAACACATTTTCCCAAAAACTTCACTAAAACTCTAGGAACATCTAGTATCTCTTTTGCCTCAAATATGAAGAATCTTTTCTGTAATTCGGGCAAGCGATCTTCTATTATCTTCCTTGTGAACTTAATAGTTTGCAACTTTAAGTTCGGTATCACCATCCATTTGTCGATTTCGGAGATATTGATTACCTTAATTTTTGGGATCTCTATCGTCATTTCCTCCAAATCTTCCTTGAACCTTAGCTGGTGTTTGAAAATGTTAATCTCTCCTAATAACCCAGGACAGTCATTTTTTTCAATATTCAATGAAGTATTTTCTAAGAGATCAAAAATCCTTTGACAATCATCATTGACATCTCTGGTTATTCTTTTATTTTCGGCCAGGTCTGCTTCCCACACTTTGAGTATTGCATCTCCTTTAACTTGTTCTAAAATGGATAGTTTTTGAATATTTCCGACCTCTTCCTTTGTTGAAAGGGCTACTGCTTTTTGGAAAGTCATTCTGGCCGCTTTCACTTCTCTTTATTTTTGGAGGACATTCTCCAAATATTTATTTGTTTCCTGAAAGTAATTCTGGACAACTACCAGATTTGAAAACACTTTATGTTGTTCCTCTTCTATTTTCAAATGTATTCCCAATACCTGAGCCTGGAAAATTTCAATCTCTACCACTTGATTTGAAATAGAACTAATCTTATCTTGTAATTGTTTATTTGCTTCTTCCTGATTTAAGACATGTGCCTGGGTGACCTGTATTATCTGATTTGCTTCTTCTAAGCTTGCTTTCATTTTCTGAATCTCTTGAATATATTTTAATCTAGCTTGTTCTAGACCCTTTTTTATTCCCCAACTGATATTTCTTTCAGTTTCTTTCAATTTACCCTGTAGTTGATCTATCATTTGGTCTTTTTGTTCCAACATGGTTGTCAAACTGCCCACAGAATATAAATTTGTCGACGCTAAAGCTCCCATCGTGCCTGCTATATTTGTAGAAAATTCTCCATCTTTAAGTTTCTTTCCATCTATGATGACCCTATGCTTTTTAACCAAACCATCTCCTCTTGGATGGATTTCCTGTTTCAATATTTCCCTTCTCTTTTTACTAAAAAAATAATCTGATGAAGGAATCTCATCTCTAGAAATTGGCTCCAAATCACTGACATATAGAGCTCCCTCGTGGGGGTTTTCATAAGTGGACTGCAATGGAGTCAAGGAATCAATGGGACTTCCAAGCTCTATCGATGTTGTTCCTCCTGTCTTTTCTGGAAAATCCTTAGGGATTTCTGGGGATGTTTCTAGCTCCTTTCCCTTCCCTGCCTCTAATTCTTTTGTTTGGAAAATTTTGGTGTCTTGTGAAGGTATTCCAGTATCCTTCATCTTGCCTTTAGTATTTTCTTTGTCCTGTATATTTGTTTCAAAGCCCAGGGGAGGCCCTTCCTGCTCAGGAGGTGGGGTCGTAGCTTCACCCTGCAAACTTTTGGGTAAACAACTTCGCCTATGGCTCTGGAATGACATGAAACCAATCTGTGAATCAGGTGGCAGGGCATGTACTCTATTCAATACCTCTTCATAGGATTTAACCTCCTTGAATATGTCATCATAAACAGATGTTTCATTCTCATATGATTTTAAATTACAATGCATAAAATGTTTGCTTATTAATTGATAGGGGTCGTGCTTTCTGTGTTCAATATCTACCAATTTTACTTCTTCTAGTGATTCATCCTCTACTTTAGAATGGCCTAGATTCAGTAATGAAAATTTCCCAACATGTACAGGGAAAGTTGGCCATGACTTCTTCTGAGCTTCCTTTAGCTCTAATCCAATGTCGCCTTTTACTATCTGGTGGGATACCTCTCTACACACCAATCTGTCCAATAGAAATTTAGGGAGTGCATGAGGGGGAATAGAACAACCATAAACCCTAATATAGAAAAAATTATCATCAATAAACCAGTCGGCTATTGCTTTAATATTTTCTGTGACTGTATTAGAAATGCGAGGAGGTTCGCATCCAAAAAATATTTTATGCATCGGAATTATAGCAAAATGACAAATTTCATAAAATGCATCCTTAGCATTTTCTTCCCAAAGGGAATAATGATATTCATGAATGGGTTCTGGACAGGTTATGTTCCAACTCCAATTCATTAAGGGAAAATGAGTCACATAGCAGATTGCATCCATAATGTATGTTGACATGTAAAAGGCAATTGATTGTCCCTTTGATTTTGCAACTCTGTAGTTTGAGATTTCTTGTGTTAGGTTATCCGACAAAATATTACTCCAGTTAAAAGCATACCCTTCTGAAGCTTCTTCCAAAAAGGGCACCCAATCTGCATGAAAATGGCAGGGATCTTTTCTCCCGAAAATTCTACATAGCATAATGGCTACGTAGACCATGTATTCATTCAAGGATGTTGTAGCATAAACCCCATGGGTATCGCCTCTAAATTTTGATGGACACCTCCACCATTCTCTAATCATATCAGGATAAGTCTGGTCTACCTCAGTGCATTCTTCCCTCTGAAACTCTGCTAAAAACTTAGCATTAAAAGTATGTGTAGGATTTGGTGAGAGTTTATACATTACTTGTATGTGTTCTGGTCTGAATGAGCTGACGATGACTCCTTGATCGTTTAATATTCTCCTCATCAGGATATCGACCTTTTCCAGGGCCCAACTGATCATATAATTGTATGCCACGAGCCGAGGGTGCGCAACGATCTTATGAAGCTCGGATTCAGCTATGTCCCGATAGTGATTCTCAAAATCAGGATGAGCATTCTTGAGTTCACATTCCAAACATTCAGAGATTTGAGTCCAAGATTTAATGGAGTCTATAGCGTGTGGCGTGGTGTCGAAGATGATATCTCCTTCCTGTGTATCTTCACTCTTCTTTGGTGCCTTTTTCGGTGCCATGAATTTATGTTAAATGGAAAACCTATCACAGAAAATGAATGAATGAGCTCAGTTGAGTGTTTCTTGTGCTTGATAAAAAGAAAACACAGACATTCAAATTCTCTTTTAATTCATTTAAAAGTGGTGGGATTGACGCAGCTGACAAGACTTCAAGGCATTTAATGAGGGAGATATTTTACTGAGATGCACATTAGTACCACGTATCATCAGTGATTCATTATTTAAATGGTCGTATTTTAGCGCCTTTGGATTTTTAAAGAAAACTCAGGACATTTTACTCAATCAGAAACCGAAACATGAACGAAACCTTAAAAAATGATTATCATTAATCATGATTTGGAAAAGGGTTAATTGGTGCTAAACATAGATTAAGGCTGAAGATTTTGTTTTTCAGGATTTCAGGGCTCGTGTTGTCGAGAAGTATGTCATCGATGAAATTCGATCTCCCAAATCGCGAAATCGTGACGTGTTAATTAAGACTTAAACGTTTTAGCAAAGTGATTGATTGATATTTAGCGTTTCAATATTTCGGGAATCATTTTGACAAGTATGTCATTGACGAATCCCGATTTCCGAAGTTACGAAATCATGACGTGTTTTAAAAAAAAGGACTTAAATTCATCTTAATTAACTAACTAATCAGGGTTAAGGACAAAACAAAGTTAGTTCGGTTTAACACAAATTATGGATCGAGATTTCGCGATTCAAGATTTCGGGGATCATTTTGACAAGAGATGTGTTATCACTGAACCCCAAATCCCGAAATCGTGAAATGATTAACTTAAACCTTAACTTTTTGCATTAGAGAATTAATTGATTAGCATTTAAACTAACTCTTTGTATTTCGGGAAATCGGGGATCGAGATTTCGCGATTTAATTTGTATGGAAAAATATGTTTTCAGCAAACCCTGAATCCCGAAAAATCTTTAAAGTTAACCTTAAATTCGTTAGTTTTAAAGCTTATCATGATTAAAATAATTTTATAGAAAAAGCGTCGGGATTCTTATAATACTTTTAGGTTTTTTGCCTTTTATTATTCAAATAATTGAGTTCTTCAAGAAATTGGTACCGTGTGTTTGGGAATGATAACGAAACTTGCATTTTATGAAAAGCCGAAACCCAAAAAAATGAAAGTTTAGGTCTTAGGGATAAAAAAATTTAAGAATTGTTTAAACACAGTGCATGTCCCCGACAAGGTCTGAGTATAGCAAGTTGGGTCTCGAGCTTGTCTCTCTTGAGGACAAACGCTCTCGCACACCCAAGAAGCCCTCAATGGTAGAAGAAAATAAAAATGATGGAGCAGACGATCATATCAGTCTGTTGCTTGAGCAAGCTCTCACATGACAGAGAGACGAAATGATGGAGAATTTTTCCCACATCCTTCAATGCCTGCCAATAGAAACAGGCGCATCTTCATCAAGAGGCCACTTTGGAGGCACCTCGCCTTTCAAGGTATAAGTTAATTTTGATATTCTTGTATTTGAAGGACAGATATATGCAGAAGCCCTAGACAAATGGTTAAATGTGCTAGAAGGTTATTTCTTTGTTCACGAATTTTCAGACAAAGAAAAGATCACCTTCATACTCCTTAAAGCTCTACCCCATGTCAAACATTGGTGGGAAACTTATTAGAAGTAGAGTTCCACAAAGGACTCATAAATATATGGGGCCAATCCCACTTGGTATTTTTTTGTGGATGCGGTAAAGGAACAATACTACCCTATTGGCAACTATGAGGACCAGTACTTGAGATGGACCACACTGTGGCAAGAGAGGGGCCAAGAAGTTTTGGATTTCACCAATACCTTCCATACCTTGTGCACCAAGCTGGGTATTAAAGACTCTGAATGAAATTTGGTTCTAAAATACTGTGGGGCTCTACACAGATACATCCAAACTGAAATGGATTTTTTGGACATCTCATCACTCGGTGCTGCCTATCGATATGTTGTTAAAATCGAGCAGAAATTTAAGCACCAGAACAAAGGGGATTTTGGTTCTGCAAATCCGCAACAACCAAAGTATGTCAAAGACATCCCTAACAAATAGTCTTCCAAAAACTAGTCCAAGCCACATGAAAAGAAGGGTCACAGGAAGACAAGGAAGGACACTGGAAAATGGTGTGATTTCCACAAAAGCCCCTGACACAACACCGATTAATATCACTCACAATAGTCATTGGTGGCCGAGATCAAAGACAATGAGTCGAACCCTGATTCAGAATCTGATTCTAAAAGCATTGGTAAAGGACAGATCATTGACACAGACCCCACTGTTATTGTCGTGACCGCGGCAATTCAACTAGAAGAACCAACATATCCTGAAGAGGGGGAGCACCTTTTTCATTCACAGATGTGGATGAAGGGGACCCTACTGCATTTTATTGTTGATAGTGGAAGCCAGAAAAATATCATCTCAGCAGAGGTCATCAAACAATTGGGATTGTCGACAACACCACACCCGCAGCCATACAACATCTAGTGGCTTCGCCAATGACAAGATCTTCATGTCAGCCAGCAATGTTGATTTTCATATAGCATCCAACCCTTCAAGGATGAGGTATTATGTGATGTTACCCCACTAGATATCTGTGATGTTCTCTTGGGCCAACCATATATGTGGAAGTGCCACGTTGTTTATGAGTCTCGACCCCGCAGTGTCATTGTTTCTCTAGGGGGTCAACTCTACAGAATACCAGAGGTAGTTCCAACTATTGTTCCACCTAAAAAGTGTCGTAAGGTAGTATCTCATACTACAAAATTCAGCTTCTTTACAATCTGTTCAAAGGGGGAATAGAAGGACACTGCAACCACTTCATCTTCGCCCCAAGCACCTTCTATCCAACAGAATTACGTTGAAAAGGTTGCAGCAAAGTGAAAATATTCCTTCTGCACACCTTCCTCTCATGTAGCCCGACTTCTTGAACAGCCTCAACCTCAAAAGGTTCGTGACAGAATTCCACAAACTGAGCAGTGCGACGTCTCCAGCAAGGCAAACAGCTCACCAAGATGCGGATTCAAAAAATGTTTTTACCTCTCCCCCAGGAACTCAACACAATGGAGAACATTGCTTCCTAATGAGGGAGGATTGATCCAAGTGGATATTGGTGGCCACCCACCTTTTCTGACTGGATCAAAATAGTTTTCTGACAAATTTGGCAATTTACTATTTTTAGCAGTTTTTAACTTCCGGGGCCATTTTGAGCACCCAAATGAAGGTTTTTCGAGATCGATGTTCTCAATGATAGCC
>ML807710.1:70159-86242 GCA_009831015.1 Picea engelmannii | reverse complement strand
CTTTCAATAAAATAGAATAAGGCGGATGTAAGAAGACCTAATAGAAGCTTTCACTTCTAGAATGATCTTCCTCTAGATGCTTCTCTTAATAGACATATTTAGTATAAATAAGGGTCGAGGGTATGAAAACCCTATCTTGGAGATTATTGTAACAGAGCGCTACTCGACTGGAGGTTTCCCCCTCGAAGAGGCCTGTGAACATTGCTTTCTGAATCAAAGTGATTTTCTATTGCTATTTCGCATATTATTTTTGTGTATTGTGAAGATTATGCTGGATATTTTATTGTTATTATGCCATTTCTAGCATTTTATTTCTGTTCTGCATATTTTATATATTTGGTATCTTGAAAAACGTTTTTCCCTTTCCCCCAGGAACTCAACACAATGGAGACCATTGCTTCCTAAGGAGGGAGGATTGATCCAGGTGGATATCGGTGGCCACCCACCTTTTATGACTGGCACAAAATATTTTTTTGGCAAATGTGGCAATTTACTATTTTTAGCAGTTTTTAACTTCTGGGGCCATTTTGAGGGCCCAAATGAAGGTTTTACGAGATATAGGTTCTTAATGATGGCCAAAGACATGATTGATCCCCCCAAATGAATTTTCTCTACGATACCTTTCTATCCAACAGAAGTAGGTCAAAAACGTTGCAGCAAAGCACAAAAATTCATTCTGCACATCGTCCTCTCATGTACCCTGAATTGTTGAACAGCCTCAGCCTCAACAGGTTCGTGACAGACTTCCACAAACTGAGCAGCACAGCGTCTCCAGCAAGGCAATCAGCTCACCAAGATGCAGATTCAGCAAACGCTTTTCCCTCTCCCCCAGGAACACAATGCAATGGATACCATTTCTTCCTCAGGAGGGAGGATTGATCCAGGTGGATATCGGTGGCAACCCACCTTTTCTGACTGGCTTAAAACAGTTTTCTGGAAAATTTGGCAATTTACTATTTTTAGCATTTTTAAACTTCCAGGGCCATTTTGATGGCACAAATGAAGGTTTTTCGAGATCGATGTTCTCAATAACAATCAAAAGCATGATTGAGCCCCCAAAATGAATCTCCTCAATGATACCTTTCCAACAAGCTATCATACACCTAAAATGGAGATCGTATGCAAAAGTTACAACCCCGAGAAGTTGATGTACTAACTTACCCAAACGAGGCCCACGTGACTTTTGGCGCTTCATCTCCTAGGATAGGTTTTTGGATGTCTAGAAATTTTGGCATTCTTGTTTATTGTAAAAAGGCCTTCAGAGCCTCATTGTAATCATCTTCTTGCGAATGTGAGTAGCCATCACATCTCTTCTCAGAGATAAGCTACCACCATTCTATCAAGTCTTTCACTCTGTATTTTACAGTCTCTATACATTTATTTCATTAATAGAATTCGTGTATTACTATATATCTGTGTTTATGGTTGCATATCTGATATATTTATGTTATATTATTGAATATCTGTGATATCTCTATGCATTTCTTTATTATATCTCCGATCTCATTTCGTGCCGAAAATAATTTGGATCAGTGGTATCAGAGCAGGTTGTTCTTTGTCGTTTTTTTCAGTGCATGTCCTCGACGAGGTCTGAGTATAGAAAGTTGGGTTTCAAGCTTGTCTTTCTTGAGGAAAATCGCTCTCACACACCCAAAAAACCCTCAATGGCAGAAGAAAATAAAAATGATGGAGCAGACGATTCTATCAGTGTGTTACTTGAGCAAGCTCTCACGCGACAGAGGGATGAAATGATAGAGAATTTTTCCCACATCCTTCAACACCTACCGATAGAAACAGGTGCATCTTCATCAAGTGATCACTTTGGAGGCACCTCACCTTTCAAGGTACAAGTTAATTTTGATATTCTTTTATTTAAAGGACAAATAGATGCAGAAGCCCTAGACAAATGGTTAAATGTGATAGAAGGTTATTTCTCTGTTCACAAATTTTTCGACAAAGAAAATATCACCTTCGTACTCCTTAAATCTCTCCCCCATGTCAAACATTGGTGGGAAACTTATTGGGAGAAGATTTCCATAGAGGAGTCTGATATATATGGGGTCGATCCCACTTGGGATTTTTTTGTGGATGCGGTAAAGGAACAATATTACCCTATTGGCAACTATGAAGACCAGTACTTGAGATGGACCACACTGCGGCAAGAGAGGGGCCAAGCAGTTTTGGAGTTCACCAATAACTTCCATACCTTGTGCACCAAGCTAGGTATCAAAGACTCCGAATGATATTTGGTTCTAAAATACCGTGGGGCTCTACACGGATACATTCAAACTGAAATGGATTTTCTGGACATCTCATCACTCGGTGTTGCCTATCGATATGTTGTTAAAATTGAGTAGAAATTTAAGCACCAGAAAAAAGGGGATTTTGGTTCTACAAATCCGCAACAACCAAAGTATGACAAAGACATCCCTAACAAACAGTCTCCTGAAAACCAGTCCAAGCCTCATGAAAAGAAGGGTCACGGGAAGACAAAGAAGGACACCAAAAAATGGTGTGATTTTCACAAAAGCCCCTAGCACAACACCGATGAATGTTGCTCAAAATAGTCATTGGTGGCCAAGATCAAAGACAATGATCCGAACCCTGATTCGGATTCTGATTCTGAAAACACTGGTAAATGATAGATCATTGACGCAGACCCCACTGCTATTTTCGTGGCCGCGGCAATTCAACTAGAAGAACCAACATATCCTGAAGAGGGGGAGTGCCTTTTTCATTCACAGATGTGGGTGAAGGGGACCCCACTGCATTTTATTGTTGATAGCGGAAGCTAGAAGAACCTCATCTCATCAGAGGTCATCAAACAATTGGGATTGTTGACAACACCACACCCGCAGCCATACAACATCGGGTGGCTTTGCCAAGGACGAGATCTTCGTGTCAACCAGCAATGTCGATTGTCATATGGCATCCAACCCTTCAAGGATGAGGTATTATGTGATGTTGCCCCACTAGATGTCTGTGATGTTCTCTTAGGCCAATCATATATTTGGAAGTGCCACATTGTTTATGAGTCTCGACCCCACAGTGTCATTGTTTCTCTAGGGGTTCATCTCTACATAATACCAGAGGTAGTTCTGACTACTGTTCCACCTAAAAAGTGTCACAAGGTACTATCTCATACTGCAAAATTCATCTTCTTCACAATCTGTTCAAAGGGGGAACAAAAAGACACTGCAACCACTACAGCTTCACCCCAAGCACCTTCTATCCAAAAGAAGCAGGTCGAAAAGGTTGTAGCAAAGTGAAAAGATTCCTTCTACACACCGTCCTCTCATGTAGCGTGACTTGTTGAATAGCCTCAGCCTCAACAGGTTTGTGAGAGACTTCCATAAATTGAGTAGCGTGACGTCTCCAGCAAGGCAAGCAGCTCACCAAGATGCTTATTCAGCAAACGCTTTTCCCTCTCCCCTGGGAACTCAATGCAATGGAGACCATTACTTCCTAAGGAGAGAGGATTTATCCAGGTGGATATCGCTGGCCACCCACCTTTTCTGTCTGGCTCAAAACAGTGTTCTGACAAATTTGACAATTTACTATTTTTAGCAGTTTTTAACTTTCGGGGCCATTTTGAGGGCCCAAATGAAGGTTTTTCGAGATTGAGGTTCTCAATAATATTTGAAGGCATGATTGAGCCCCCAAAATAAATCTCCTCGATGATACCTTTCCAACGAGCTATCATACGCCTAAAATGGATATCGTATGCAAAAGTTACGACCCCGCGAAGTTGATGTACTAACTTACCCAAACGGGGCCCACGTGACTTTTGGCGCTTCACCTCCTAGGGTTAGGTTTTTGGATGTCTAGGACTTTTGGAATTCTTGTTTATTGTAAAAATTCCTTCAGAGCTTCATTGTAATCATCTTCTTGCGAATGCGAGTAGCTGTCACATCTCTTCTCAGAGATAAGCTGCCACCATTCTATCGAGTCTTTCACTCTGTATTTTACAGTCTCTATACATTTATTTCATTAATAGAAATCGTGTATCACTGTATATCTTTGTTTATGGTTAAATCTCTGATATATTTATGTTATATTATTGAATATCTGCGATATCTCTATGCATTTCTTTATTATATCTCCGATGTCATTTCGTGCCGAAAATAATCCGAATTAGGATGTGACCAAATTTTATGGCTCAAATCCCACTAGTTGGATAACTCAAATAGAACATTATTTCTCTTTGTATGGAATTACGAATGAGTTGGCCAAACTCCGGTA
This sequence comes from Picea engelmannii, assembly GCA_009831015.1. NCBI lineage: Eukaryota > Viridiplantae > Streptophyta > Pinopsida > Pinales > Pinaceae > Picea > Picea engelmannii. The sequence continues at coordinate 82,000 of ML807710.1, read as the reverse complement.
TGGTGTTCTCCGTATAGATCAAGCACATTGGCAATGGTGGCAATGGAGAAAAAAATCCCGCCAAGGGTATGTGGCTTGGACACACTTTGTGGCAGAGCTTTATGAACGCTTTGACACTGACACCCATGATTTAGGTCGTTTTTACAAAGTTGAAACAATCTAGCACAGTGGAAGACTTTCTAGCTGCTTCTGAGCGACTGTATTTTCGTACAAAGGGAATGTATGATGCTTTTTTCCGAGAATGTTTTATCAATGGCCTCAAGGATGATATTCGTGCCCATGTCCTCATGTCTCGGCCTCAGAGTTGGGTGGACACTACTAAAAGAGATAAGTAAGAACAACAGGTTGTCTCTTCTCAAAACCGAAAACCCTCCTTTATTCCTTGCACTAAACCAGTAACTCCCACTCCTTCTTCTACTCCACTAAAGATCCAGAAATTGACCAGGGCTAAAATGGTTGAACACCAACTCAAAGGCCTTTGTTATAATTGTGATGACAAATATTTTCTGAGACACAAGTGTAAGGAACAAAATATTTTTATGGCCATCTCGGAGGATGTTTCAAAAGAGGATGTTGAGGCTCCCCTTGTGTCTGTGTCACCTAAACTCACTAACATAACCCTTCCCTCAGACCCTCTCAAAGTAGAACCGGTCATTTCCCTAAATGCTCTCACTGGCTTCTCTGCTCCCCAAACCCTCAAGACAATTGGTTACATCAAGCATAGGAAGGTCATCATTCTTGTTGATAGTGGAAGAACCCATAATTTTATCCATCGCCACATTGCCCAAGAAACTAATTTCTATATTCATGCAGCCAATAATTTTCAAATCATGATTTCCAATGGCAGGTCCATGAAATGTGGAGGGTGTTGTGAAAATGTGTGTCTCCAAATTGGTGAATACCACCTGAAATCTCATATGTTTTCTATCGACATGGGTGGTTAAGACATTGTGTTGGGTGAAGAATGGCTAAGGACTTTGGGTCCCATTCTCATGGATTTTAAGGAATTAACCAAGCAAATCGACTAGGAGGGCCAACAATATAAGTTCCAAGGCATCATCATCGGTTCACCGGAGATCATTAGTTCCCATCGCATGGAAAAGATACTCAAAAAATGTCATTCTGGCATTATTTCCCAACTCCATGTCATACAAGCAACTGAGACACCCTCTATGTCGTAGGACCTCCAATCCATCCTCTCTAAACATCAAGTGGTTTTTTCCACTCCCCGGGGACTCCCTCCTTCCCATGGTGTTCATGATCATTCCATTCCCCTTGTCCCAAGAAGCCTTCCTCCCAGAATCCGTCCCTATTGTCACCCCTTTTCCCAAAAAAATGAAATTGAGAAAATTGTTCAAGAACTGCTCAACGCAGGTGTTATCCTCCCTAGTATGAGCCCCTAATCTTCTCCTATGGTCATGGTCCTTAAGAAAGAAGGTTCTTGGCGCATGTGTCCTGACTTCCGCACCCTCAACAAACTCACCATTAAAGACAAATTTCTCATTCCTGTCATTGATGACCTCTTGGAAGAATTGAGTGGCACCTAGTTCTTTACTAAACTTGATCATCATTATGGCTACCACCATATCCATATGAAAGAGGAAATCATTCCTAAGACTTCATTTAGAACTCATGAGGGCCACTATGAGTTTTTTCTCATGCCCTTTGACTTGTGTAATGCTCCCTCCACTTTTCAAAACCTCGTGAATCATGTCTTCCATACTTTTCTCTGTCATTGTGTCTTAGTTTTCTTTGATGATATCCTCATCTATAGTAAAACTTGGATAAACCATCTTGCTCATGTGGATCGAGTTCTCCATCTACTCTCTCAACACCGACTTTTCCTCAAAAAATATAAATTTTCTTTTGGCGCCTCGGAAGTCGAGTACTTGGGTCATCTTGTTAGCAAGGCCGACGTCAGGGTGGATCCTAAAAATATTGAATTTATGCAAGATTGGACTCACCCAAAGACTCTCAAAATATTGCATGTATTTCTGGGTTTAACAGGTTATTATCGCAAGCTTGTTAAGAATTATGGAAAGATTGCAGCACCTCTCACTGCACTCCTTAAAAAGAATTCTTTCACTTGGACTCTAGCAGCTGCTCAAGATTTTCAAACCTTGAATATGGCCATGTGCACCACTCCAGTCCTGGACCTTATTGATTTCACAAAGACCTTTGTCCTGGAATGTGATGCTTCTAGGAAAGGAATTGGCATTGTCCTTATGCAAGAGGGTCGACCTTTGGCCTTTACCAGCAAACAACTGTCCAAGCAAAATTTGAGAAAATCAATCTATGAAAAGGAAATGTTGGCTATTATGCATGATGTGGATCTTTGATGCCCTTATCTATTGGGGCAACGCTTCCAAATTAAGACAGATCATCAAAGCCTCAAGTATTTTATGGAACAACGTCTTTCCTCCCCAAAGCAACAAAAATGGATGACTAATATAGTTGGATATGATTATGATATCATTTACAAGAAAGGAAAAGACAATGTGGTTGTTGATTCACTTTCCATAAAATATGAAGATGAAGGGTCCATTTTTTCTCTCTCCTTCATTGTACCAGATTGGCTCCAAGTTGTTCACCAGGAATGGCTAGACCATCCCAAAAGTTCGCATCTGATACAACAATTGCAATCCAATTCTCCAATTTCCCCAGGGTACTCTTGGCTCAATGATGAGATTCGTCGTTTGTATTTAAGTAAACAGTCAAAACTTAAATCCATGGTACTTTCTAAGCTTCATGCTACACCGACAGCTGGGCACTATGGGTTTAACAAAACCTATGATTGGGTCAAACGTTCTTTTTTCTGGGATGGTATCAAACATGAAGTTCTTAATTTTGTGGTTGAATGTGATGTGTGTCAACGCAACAAGGGTGGAACAGTCAAATCTCCTGGCACACCACAACCACTTTCGATTCCACCTGCTATTTGGAGGGATATCTCTATGGATTTTATTGTAGGCTTACCTAAATCAGGCAATAAATCAATCATCATGGTGGTATTTTATCATCTTTCCAAGTATGCTCATTTTTGTGCTCTTCAACACCCATTTACAGCATCCAATGTGGCTCAACTTTTCATGGATTGGGTCTTCAAGCTTCATGGCATGCTGCATTCTATTGTTTATGATCATGACCCAACTTTCACCGGCAATTTTTGGCAAGAACTATTTAAGCTACAAGGCACCCAATTGCATCTCAACACAACTTGTCATCCCCAAACTGATGGTCAAACTGAAATTGTCAACAAGTGTTTCGAAACATATTTGAGGTGTTTTGCATCAGAAAGGAAAAATCAATGGGCTCAATGGTTACCACTAGTTGAATGGTGGTACAACACTTCGTACCATACAACTACCCGCATGACTCCTTTTGAAGCGGTATATGGAAAAATTCCACCTTCAATTCTCTCATGTTTACGAGGTGTCTCGAAGGTCCATGCGATTGACCAAACGCTTACAGTTCGAGAAGCTATTCTCCATACCCTCAAAGAGAATTTGGTCATGGCCTAGAATCACATGAAGCAACAAGAAGATCAAGGTCGCTCTAACCATCAATTTGCAGAAGGGGATCAAGTGTTTCTTCAACTGCAACCTTACAAGCAAAATTCCCTCAAGGCTGACCATTGTCAGAAACTGGCGCCCAAATTTTATGGTCCTTATACCATTCTCAAGCGTGTGGGACAGGTGGCCTATCAGTTAGCTTTTCCCGGTCATTCTAATATTCATCCTATTTTTCATGTTTCTTTTTTAAAGAAGGTGATTGGAACTAAGTGCCAAACTCAAACCAACCTTCCTGAGTTGGACGAAGAAGGCTCCATTTGTGTAACGTCCCCAGTCGTCAACCCACTGGTCGGGAAACACTACTGCATGGAACAACTTTCTCACACTTATATATATAACATGCATTAAATCATAATACACAAATTTAACTAAACCATACAGAGTAATCACATAATTACTGCTAACATGCAAAAATAATGGGATTAACAGTAATTCATGATTACAGCAGAATACATGATAACATTGCTAAAATCACAGACATGCATATTTAATTGAGATTATATGCATGTATATACTTATATTTTAAACTGGATGTAATTCACCAACCACGTGCAGGCTTTCCACGAACCTCCTAGCCTTAGACCATGCTGCTCATCATGCTCAGCAGTGGGTCACCCCCGAGCTGGGACCAAGCTCCACCCAAGGCAAGGGATCCTAGTCTAGGCTGAGGTTATAGGGAAAATTGCACAGAGCAACCGGAAGGATTCCTCCCAAGATGCCTTCTTACACCCACTACTCACAGACTCTCATTCCCCACATGCCTGTTCAGCCCGAGAGTATACACCTTCACAAGCATAGTCCATCAATGCTTCACCTCCCTCTCTGGGTCTTAGCAACAGTCCAGATCAATAAGTCTTAGAGCTCTATAGCTACTGCTGGACTCTCTCTGGGATAAAACCCCTTCCCAGCAGACTCCTTCACCTGGAAAGAGCTGCTCACAGGCCTAAAAACCTGCCTCTTCAACCACAGGCATAACAACCTGATTCTTCCACTAGCTCCCACTTCAATTCTCGCTAGTTCAGGATGATATCCACAACAACAGTTGGGCTAACTCACAGGTAATAGAAGCAAGAGGAAAATGGAGTGTGGAAAATAGGAAACAACTACGGGCCACTCAAACACATCACGACTCAAGTAACATCCTTTTGCAGGATGCATGACCAGTAATTCACACAGGGTTCAAGCACAGACTCCACCGGTTCGGGTAGAGGTATATTGGCTTTCCAAGGAACACCACCCCCCGGTTCTCGGGGTGCACCTGAGACATATCGCACTCAGACCCAAAGATGACGGAATGAGGAGCGAACCCCCTCCACGACTGACTTCTGTAGTTTTTAATTACATGTGCTTGGGTCGACACATGTCACCCATGAAGCTACATACGTTCCTCTCCAAGAACTTAGGACAACACATATATTTCACATGGATTTTGGAATAATATTAAAATATTATTCCCAAGCACTTAAGCCCCTAGGCTTAACTCCTAGGCTCAACACTTAGCCTCTCTTTCCAACCTTCCAGCCCCCAATTCCTTACCCACTATGTGGAAGCTTAGTCCCCCATCCCTCATTCATCGTGGTCGGTCTGCACGCAGCAGTGTTTGTAATTTTATTAATGTTCTGCATCATTACATATACAAAAATAAGCTCCTAGCCTTAACACTTAGGCTCTCTGGCCTAATAAATTCATAAGCCTTACCAGCTTATATTAACTTGGCTCACCAGCCTATAAAACATGATTTATAATTCATAAACATGATTACAACAAGGCTCGTCCTTGTGGATATTACAATTTGGTTGCAGACATAAGCAATTTTGGACTGGCGTGAGCATCGTCTGTGTCAGCAAACCATGAAGGAATTGTTAGTCCAATGGAAAGATACAACTCCAACATATGCCACTTGGGAACCAACTACCATTCTGCAGTGATTTCCCCATCTCAAGCTTTGAGGAAAAGGTTGTTTTTAATGGGGAGGACATGTTAGGGACCTAACCCCTCACGTACGTAGAATAGTATATTTCCATGTAATAAAGGTCAATGTTAATAAAGCCTAGCAATAAGGAAGAATAAGTCCAATGTAAAAATACCTAATAGAAGCTTCTGCTTCTAGAAGGATCTTCCTCTATATGGTTATTTTGATAGACATATTTAGTATAAATAGGAGTCGAGGGTATGAGAACTTTTGTCTTGGATATTGTTGTAATATATCTCTACTCTGTTGGAAGTTTCCCCCTCGAAGAGGCAAGTGAACATTGCTCTCAGTAGTCAAAGTGTTCTTTCTGGTGTTATTCTGGTATCATTTTGGTATTATTGTGGTGTTGTTCTGGTTATATTGTTGTTCATATGCCATTTCTAGCTATTTATTTTTGTTCTGCATACTTTTTTATATCTGGAATATTACAGAAGGACAAGGTGCAATGGGGCTTGTTAATCTGAAGCTTAAGTGCTTGATCAAGGTAAATTTTGTTTCTAACAAGAATGAGTAATTGTCTTAAGGATTATTTGTATATATTCATGGTTTCACTTAGTGTGTCACCAATTGTTGAGTTGGAAACAACCCACCATACTATTCTTTGACTTCAAAATCTAATGGAGTCAAAAGATAGCATGGGGCCCCTCCTTAATCTTGGATTTCTAGAACTTCATGGCCTTCACTATATATCGTCTTCCTTACTTTGATATTTCTTGATTATTGATTTTGTCCTTGTTCTTTCCCTTTGAACTCACTAGGATCCTCAAAGAGTGCTTTAATATGTTCTTCAACCCTTGGACAAGTTATTTTTCCCTTAGAAATTATTCCAAAACTTGTGCAAAACTTCTTTTCTACATCTCACACAAAATCTCTTACTTGCAATGTAATGCACTCAAACTTATTTTGTCCACGACACAATGCATTTCATGTTCTCAAATATTTTCTAGTGTGACATGTTGCATCACTCCAAAATTTCCTTTCGTGTGACACATAGGATCTCTAAAAACTTTCCTTAGTTGCAACATAGGGTAAATTCAAAGTAAAAATTTTCTCTCAAACCAACTTTTCTTTATCTCATCCTTAAAAAGTTTCCTTGTGTCGCTTTGCACTCAAATTTCTTTTACAAGTGGAACAATACATCGTAGAAAAATTATTTTAGTTGCAAAACATCACATCGCACAAAATTTCATTTTGGTGCAATACATCGAAACTCTTGAAAAATATTTCTCTCGTGAAACATCACATATTTGAAAAGTTTACTTTCACATGATATTTCACATCTGCCAAAGTTTACTTATGTGTGACATGTTGCACCGCAACAATTTTTTCTCCCTCGTGATGTTTCGCACAAACCAAAAAATCTTTTTCGCACAAAGTGAATTTTTCTTCCTTTATGTTGTATCACACTAGAAATGTCTTTCTATGCGACATGTCACGCTTCTCCAAAGTTTCTACTCATGTGACACATTACATTGGCCAAAAATTATCTCGTTCGCGCGGTGTTGCACTTAAAATTCCTTTTCGTGTGATATGTTGCATCGCACCCAAGTTCTTATATGCACGACAAACTATTTATCGCATTGCATCAAAGTTTCTTTTCAAGGATGTAATGTCCCCACTTTAGGACATCATCACAGGGCAGAGACTTATGATGACCAGAGTAGCCAGATGGATGTTATAGTGAGTACAGGGGTATTTGAGAGGCATTATGGAGTCCAGTTGGCATTTATCATCATATTTCATCATTCTGAGCCATTCCGCACAAGTTGGCTTTGGTTTTGTTCCATTCCGATGATTTCCATGATTTTGACTATTTTGAGCTATAAGTTAATTAAAATCACCGAAGAGGAACCTCTCAGTGTAATAGCTCATTGGAATCGGTAGGAGAAACACTACAGGATGGGATGGATAGAAGTGACTTTCAGTGGCTAGGGAAGCCACAAGGAGAGATAAGGAGATTTTCATAGGTAAAAAGGTTAATTAATTAATTAAAGTGATTTAATTAATTAATTAATTATTAATAAAATGAAAGTCACTTTGGAGGGACAAGGTGAGACAAAAATTATAAAAGAAAGGCAAGGGCCTCTACTCATGATTCATGTATGATCTTATTTTGATTTCTGGCTTATAGCTAGTGAGCCCAATATTGGGGGTTTTGAGGGTTTGACATAACAAACCCTAGAGGACGATTCGGTGGTGAAAGATTCCCCCTATCTTGTCCCAAGATTGGTCTCGGAGATGAAATACTCTCCCACACCATTCTAGTTCCAGATCTACTCAGTTGCAGGAGGATTCTACATCAGTTTCATGTGCAGATAGAGAGAGGGCGTACCAGTTGAGGGATTCTAGCAAGAGGGGCACACCATCTTTGGAGAGAGATTCGTTGTAGGAGATTGGCAGGGTTGTTGAGGATTATATCACTTGGGTTGTTCTTACCATCACCCGATCTATCAGTTGGCATATTTATTAGGGTGAATGGACACTTTTGGCAGCAGGGCCGAGTTATTGAGGGTTTTAGCCTTCTATCGGAGCGTGGCATTCTTCAGCTAGAGAGTTTGGCATTCAGATTTGCTTCTATTGATCTTCATTTCTCATTCAGCCTTTGGAGGCATCTTTTGTATTAGCGAGATCATTTTGTAACAGCTCTTATCTATTGTCTATCTTCTTGGCCATCTGTTGAGCATTCCAGATCGGCATCTTCATTGTAGCAGCTTTCTCTATTTTATGAATAAAGAAGAATTGAGATGTTTTGGCTTGTCTATCTTATTGCATATGGTTGAGGTATGTTCCATGGTTATCTCTTTCTGTTATTTACTGCATACACACATATAAACACATCTAAAAGGTAGATCAGCAAAGTGTTTGACGAAATACCTCACTCAGAAAAAGTTTTAAAAAGACACTAAAATAGTGATGATCCTTGCATAATGGCTTGGGATCATTACAGTGGTATCATAGCTTAAATCCTGCAAACCTGAGGGGTCTTTCATAGGGATAAATGGATTTTTGGAAGGAAATGGAGATTTTTAATAGGATTGAGAAGTGTGAGAGGGAATATGAAACCCTCAATAATTTCAAAGGGATCATAACATTCCAATGGTTTCTATCCTATAAAAATCCTAATTGGAACAAGAAGAAGATTGCACGTTGGCTCAAGAAGAGGGAGGAAATCAAAGCAGCCCTTTTGGGTAACCTCGCACCCATTAGAAACCCCACACCCATTAGGAGCACACAGCTTTGCTACAATTGCAAGGTGCCTTGGGAACCAGATCACAGGTGTAGGAGTAAGGGTAAGAAGCACACTATTGAGGCGCACCATGAAAGTGATGATGGGGTGTGTGTGGATGGAGCTACAGATGTTGATTCAAAGCATTCAAATGATGACAGTGACTCTTGCACAGGGGCTAGTGATAGTGACTCTACCTCAGAGGATAGTGATGATGACTCTTGCACAGGGGCTAGTGATGCTTGCATACTTGAGGAGGATGATGACCCTTTTGTAGTGGATAGGCAGCTGGATGGACAGGATGATGGCACTAGTGTCTCAGCAGACATATCACATACCATTGATGACCTTACACCTCAACAGAGTGGTGACACTAGTGAGGAGTCACAGGTGTTAGCACTTAGAGATGATGAGCCACATGAGGAGATCAGTGGCACATCAAGTATGATGGATGAGCCTAGTGTGAGGGATGCACACCATGGACAGGTAGACCCACAGATCTAGGAGGAGGTACAGGACATACATGCAGTTGACCCCACACATACAGGTCAGTTAGAGGGGATGGAGTCACAGCTATTGGAGACTCCAGTGGTTGAGCAGATGGCAGAGGTTGATAGGTGGATGGAGCACTTACTTCCAGGATCAGATTGCATGGATGAGGATGCACTCTTTGGCAGTCAGGATGATGATAGCACGTGTTTGGATACAACTATATGGGATCCAGGTGCAGATGATAGTAGTAGGTTGAGTGCACAAGAGGATACAACTACTCATACAGGATACAGTGTGAGTCAGGGGGAGATGGCATCTAGTGATGGGATGCAGTGGCATATAGGAGTACCTAGTGGCACAGTAGACAGTAGGCAGTTCATCATTTCATCTTCTGCAGAGAGTGTTGTTAGTGATGGCACTAGCAGTGAGAGACATGAGGGGGTACCCCAGCATGACTATGATCAGGAGTCACACCACTTAGCAGTACAGTTGGGAGTTAGTGAGGCTATGATCAGGGAATCCACTAGACGTATTGATGACATGCATGCAGTGATGGAAAATTACGGTTGGAGAGCATCAGTGGCACAAGGTAGCTCAGATGGAGGATTTTCCATGGATGATTTTCACACTCTCCGGGAGAGAGTATCTATGATGAGGACTGACTACCAGCAGTTGTTGACAGACAGGGATTATCTACTGAGGGTTGGTGAGATGTATCATGAGGCTATGAGGGAGCAGGAGTTGGAGATGGACCGACTTAGTCAGGAGTTGGAGAGCACTCGGGGATTCTTGAGAGGCAAACAGACCGCCCTTCAAGAATCAGAGTCTAGGACATATGAGTCTCTTGAGGAGATCCATCAAAGATCCACTTCATCTATCTTAGTGGACACTCAGATGTATCAGTCAATCATGTTGACAGAGGATGTTGATGTTCTAGCAGAGGAACACCAATTGATGGGGGACACTTCCATTTGTGTCTTGGGAGTGGTTGATCTCCATATAGAGATTGATCCAGTTGTACGCCCGGGATCTGTGATGCAACATGAGTTTGCGGGAGATGACAGGAGTATGCCAGAGCATATAGTGATGAGGTATAGCTCATAGAAACATGTTGAGATGTATGGTGGGATTCAGAGGGGTGTACTTCCTGGCAGGGAGGAGACACACTTAGGGGAGCATGCAGGTGCCACTCCTTTGCAACAACATATGATTTTGAGACCTCACCTTCACCATTTTAGCAGTTGCTTGGCTGAGGGGAGATGGAGAGTGGTTTACCAGCAGTTGGAGGAGTTGCTTCTGATTGTACCTGATGATTGGGGTTTAGTGACGACTACAAGTGAGCAGTTATCATGGATACCGATGGATGAGCTTCTGGTCGAATCCTTGGGATTGACCAAAGCATGTGACGCCTTTTAGTCCTACAGTCAGCTACAGATGTTTCTATTAGCCCGTCCTGACACTTTTATCATAGACAACAACATAAGGAGGGATAGGCTATGGGTGAGGGCATGGAGAGTGAGTAGGCCGAGACTTCATGATAGGAGTACTTTTACGGCATACAGCAGGTCAGAGGTGGACCGTGTTAGATAGACAGTTGAGACTTGGTGTGTGATGGTGAGCATCATAGACCAGGTGACGATGGATGAGCACATATGGCTTCTGACAGTGATTAGCTTCACACAGGAGCAATTAGAGGAGATTGGAAGTGATAAACTTCCAAGCTTGCCATGGGACCCAGGAGTCCGTTTTGTTAGCACGATGCTCATGTTGACCCAGGTTGCACCAGAGAGCTACACACTCCACCTTGGTTTGGTTGGGAGTGGGTCCGCAGGTACTTGTCCTATGGGGCGAGACCCTTCCTTTCACGTGATCATCATGATAGGGCATGGAGATGTTTGGATAGGTACTTCTTCTACAGAGATGCCTTTACAGATACAGTTTCTGGACAGCAGGTCCGATGGTCACAGGTGTTTCAGCTTGAGGACCCAGGAGAGGAGGATTCATGATGTATGCAAGGGGCTGACAGTCATGATCAAAGTAGTGCAGTGTCAGCATGAGGATCTTCGACAGAGGTTAGCATGGGACCCAAGGATTGCAAGATTGAGTAGTTCATTGACCGACAGGGGAGAGTGGACCACTGCAGGGGAAAGTTATTCTAACTTTCCATTGATCTTCAGTGTCGAGAGGAGTGCATCACTTGCAGGTGCCTCACGGAGGTCTTTCATCACCTCAGCCGGACATCAGCATGTGCAGTTGATGGAGGCCGTGTGGATCTTGGTAGAGATTTGGAGGATGGACTCATTCCGAGATGAGGCCATGTGTCATATGCAGGAGGTTCACAGAGTTGATATCTTTCAGGACTATGCTTCACAGAGTATTGCAGTTCACTTCCTGATATGGGATCCAAGGGGTGGAGTGCACTATTGTTCATCTTTAGAGGGGTTCTACTATGTATCCCACAGGTGGACATGGGATCCTGGCATTTTAGTTGAGTGGATTTGGCTATTGCTTGAGGACAAGCAATTTTCTAGCAGGGAGGACTGTAATGTCCCCACTTTGGGACATCATCACAGGGCAGA
>ML807710.1:22219-58312 GCA_009831015.1 Picea engelmannii | reverse complement strand
CGAGAAATTTCTTTAACGATAACTTTTTTTTAACTATCAACAATCCTGAAAACGTGTTATAGATACTTTGATAAATAATTTGATGAACAGTATATGGTAGTTGAAAACTACATACAACCTTAATATTTGTTTAATAATAAATTCAAATTTCAAAATGTTTCTTGTAAATTTAATCATTAATATAAGAACGTAAATAAATGTTATACGTGTAGTAGTTGGTTTGTAACTATAGGTTGGACCTAGTATTTTCTATAGTTTGAATCAAATTTTAAGGAAGTCACTTGGACCTTTCGCCACAATGAACGAGTAAATCCTTTCTTGGGTGCATGGTCACCTTAGTGAAATACTTAGATCAATACAATACAAACATGAATTGTGAATACCTTAACCAGTCAATTTTCCATATACGAAAATATGAAGTATTTTTTTTTAATATGATAATATATTAAATAATAACTTAATATAATTTTTTTATATATATAATAAAGAAGTAGAAGAGTGAAGATTTGTATTAAGATTTTGAAGTGTTTTTCTGGTTTTCGTGTGTAAATTAAATAGAATGTCAAAATGAATATTATACAAACAATGTTATATTTGTTGTTAATTTTTTATAATTCAAAATATTATGAAAGCTGATTAGATAGTGATTCATGTGTGGAATCAAATTTATTTGCATTTTATTGGTATAATTTTAATTACTATTAAGAATGCAATTACTATAATATTTCAGATTTTATTTTCAAAATTCAGTCTTGTTTATATAAAACTGCAATCCTTTGTCTTAGATAGCCCTAGAGAATAAGAAGATGCTCTGCATTGCTCAAAGCAAACAAGATCTCGATGAAAACATTGGAATTCCATTTTAAAGTGTAATTGTGACTAATATTACCTATAATCTTATTTTAGTTGAAGGTTTATTCTAGCTAGATTAGAATGGGAACTTTGCATTGAATATTCTTTACTATGGGGAACAAGTGAACCACAACCCATGCTTAGGCACCAAAAATTGAGTCTCATGCATGGAGTATTTAGTGATTAACAACTTACAATGGAAGGACCTAAAAAGACTAACTAACAACAAAGTGCAAAAATAAAATGATGTAAACCAATTCTTTGATAAAACTTTTTCCAAGAGAAAGCATGCAAATATTTGTGAAAAACCTTTTTGATAATACTATTATTATTTTAGAGATGGAGAGCTCACACACTATTGACATTGTGAATGATCCAGGTGGATATCGGTGGCCACCCACCTCTTCCAACTGGCTCAAAACAGTTTTCTGACAATTTTGACAATTTACTATTTTTAGCAGTTTTAACTTTCGGAGCCATTTTGAGGGCCTAAATGAAGGTTTTTCGGGATCCAGCTTCTCAATGATAATCAAAGACATCATTGAGCCCCCAAAATGAATCTCCTCAATGATACCTTTCCAACGGGCTATCATACGCCTAAAACAAAGATCATATGCAAAAGTTACGACCCCGGGAAGTTGATGTACTAACTTACCCAAACGGGGCCCACATGACATTTGGCGCTTCATCTCCTAGGGTTAGGTTTTTGGATGTCTAGGGTTTTGGGCATTCCTGTTTATTGTAAAAATGCCTTCAGAGCCTCATTGTAATCATCTTCTTGCGAATGAGCGCAGTTGTCACATCTCTTCTCAGAGATAAGCCATCACCATTCCAACAAGCTTGTTTCCGCTGCATTTTACAGTTTTAGCTTATTTCCTTATTGAATAGAAAACCAGTTTTATTGTATCTCTGTTATTTTGTGTTAAGCACCTACTAATAATCTATAGTCATTTCGTTATGCTCATAAAATCCGAATCAGTGGTATCAGAGCGGTCTGCTCCTTGTCATCTTAATGCATGTCCCCAACGAGGTCAGAATACAAAGAGTTGGGTCTCGCACTTGTTTCTCTTGAGGACAAAAGCTCTCGCACACCCAAATGACCTCTCATGGTAGGAGAAAAGAAATATGACAGGACAAGAGATCATTTCAAACTGTTGATTGAAGAAGTCCTCACGCAATAAAGGAACGAGATGATGGATAGTTTCACGCAAATCCTTCGACGGCTACCAACAAGCGATGCGTCTTCTTCGAGCGGAGGAGCCACCCCCTTCAAGGTACAAATAAACTTCGATATTCTTATATTTGAAAGTAAGATAGACACATATGTTGTAGACAAGTGGTTGAATCTACTAGAAGGGTATTTTTTTGTCCATAATTTTTCAAATAGAGAAAAGATTACTTTTGCGCTTCTCAAAGCCGCTCCCCACATCAAAGATCGGTGGTAAACTTTATGTGAGCAAAAGGAAACAGAGGAACCTTCACTATTTACAGTCATGACCACCTGGGATTCCTTTAGGGATGTTATTAAGGAACAATACTACCTTCTCAGAATTTATGACGACTTGTATACCGAATGGACGACACTGAGGCAAGAAAGAGGCCAAGCAGTGTCAGATTTCATGAATATCTTTCATGCCTTGCACACCAAGCTGGGTATCAAAGATTCAGAGCGATATCTGGTGCTCAAGTATCGTGGCACTCTGCATAGATACATCCAGACTGAAATGGAATTTTTGGATATCTCATCCTTGGGCACGGCCTACAGATATGCCGTCAAAATCGAGCAGAAGCTCAAACAAAAGACATGGCAATTTGGGCCTGGGAACCCCTCACAACAAAAGCCAGGAAAGGGCAGCTCCAACCCACAGAACAAAGGACAGAGAAAAGATGGACAGTATCAGGACAACCAATCCAAGCCGCAAGCAAAGAAGGACACCGGAAAGACAAAGAAAGATACCAAGAAGTGGTGCGACTTCCATAAGAGCCCTTGGCATAACATTGCTGACTGCCGCTCAAAGCAGTCGTTGATGACCGAAGTGAAAGCCTCTGAATCAGATGCAGATTCAGACTCTGAGTTAGAACCAGAAAGGGGAAGACAGATTATTGATGCGGAACCCAGTGCCACCGTTGCTACCACCAAGCTCCAGCCTGGTGAATCAGGGGAACCAGAAGAAGGAGAATGCCTCTTCCATTCATAGATGTGGGTAAAAGGCACCCCGCTGCACTTCATCATGGATAGCGGTAGCCAGAAGAACCTCATCTCTGTAGAAGTCGTCAAGCGGTTGGCCCTGCCGACAACATCGCACCCACAACCCTACACCATTAGATGGCTCCGCCAAGGAAGCGATCTCTGCATCAGCCAACAATGTCGACTATTATACGGCATCAAGTCCTTCAAAGATGAGGTATTATGTGATGTTTCTCCACTCGAAGTTTGTGATGTTATTTTGGGCCAACCTTATTTATGGAAACGTCATGTTGTATATGAGTCTAGGCCTTGTAGTGTTATTATTACTTTGAACAGGAAATTGTACAGGATACCCGAGGCAGTCCCACCTAGTGCTATTTCCTTGATCTTTGCTAAGCAATGCAGGAAGGTCATCTCTCAGACAGGGAAGTTTGTTTTCTTCGTGATTCGCTCTCAGAATAAGCGAAAGATCACAACCACATCCAAGGTCTCTGCGACTGACCTCTCCACACAACAGAAGCAAGTAGATAAG
Organism: Picea engelmannii; assembly: GCA_009831015.1. NCBI lineage: Eukaryota > Viridiplantae > Streptophyta > Pinopsida > Pinales > Pinaceae > Picea > Picea engelmannii. Next base: position 54,740 of record ML807710.1, on the reverse strand, counting down.
GTTGTGGAAGAATACTCAGATATCTTCTCCTCACCTACCAAGGTACCTCTACACTATCAGGTCAAGCACCCCATCGATCTGACCCCCGATGCACCACTACCCAATGGACCAGTCTATCGTCGCTCTCTGTTAGAGAATGAAGAGATCAAGCGACAGATCCAAGAACTGCTCGACAAGGGGCACATCCGTCCCAACTCATCACCTTGCGGGAGCCCAATCGTGTTGGTACAGAAGAAAGATGGAACCTGGCGACTCTGAATTGATTATCGGGCTCTGAATAAAATCACAGCCAGAAATCGGTACCCGATTCCCCGAATCGACGACCTCCTTGATCAACTCACGGGGGCCAAATACTTCAGTAAGATTGATCTGAAGTCTGGCTACCACCAGGTCTCGATAGAATAGACAGATGTATGGAAAACCACCTTCAAGTCAAAGGAAGGCCTTTTTGAATGGTTGGTCATGCCCTTTGGTTTGATAAATGTTCCAGCCACTTTCATGAGGATGATGGATGATATCCTACGATCATTCACCAATAATTTTGTAGTGGTGTATCTGGATGACATTCTCATTTACAGCAAGACTTGGGCCGAACATTTGCAACATATTCAACAGGTTTTTCACACCTTGCGACAGCACAAGCTATATGCACACCTTGCGACAACACAAGCTATATGCCAACTTGCTCCTCACATAATGACAACATCATGAGCATTATCTTGCTACAGAAGCAAATAATCTATTCCTTGGAGTTGAAAATCAATAGAATTCACAATTTGACTTTCTCTTCGCAGGTGGAAAATATCTCTATGGATTTTAATAATCAAAGATCATAAAACTTAGTCCATGAAGTTTGGAAGGAAGAAGAATCAATCTAATAACTTCAAGAACCTATGGAAATTGAAGGATCTGACCCCCCCCTCAAACGAGGGACAAGAAGCAGAAGGAAGCACCTTTAACTGTCATATGTAACATGTGTTATCGGGTTTGTTGTTTTTTGGGTATCTATGTAAGGTTGGCCACCTATAAGAAAACTTGGAATTACTATTTTGTTAGGACTCTTAAGATACTAGTTGTATGCTCTAATCAATGTATAGTTTGGTGGAAAACTGATGAATCAAAAGAATGCATACACTTGCTTGCTACATCGTAGCTTTTTTGAATTAATATATAATTTTGTTTAAGATAAAAAATAGAGTAGAAATTGAGTTTTTAAAGTATATATACTAGCACATCTGCATCAGTAACAAATGGTGAACGTTGATAGGGATCACCATCTGTCAACCGTATAGACATATTTCATTCACCAACTGTAAAAACATCTCTAATCCCATAATTAGTAGTGGAACAACTAAATTATTGGATGGTGAACATTAAAAGAAGAAATGACTATTACATGTATACCCATTGTCCAATTTACATTCTCCATCCTATTTCCAAAATAAAAACACATACATAATTATAAATTTCATTTATCTTGTATTAAATTTACGAACCAATACACTTAGCTTGATAAATCATAACAAGATAGTTTCCCATATATAATCTTTCTAGATTAGTTGTCCTCTTTAACTTCTCATTTGCTAAATTTACTTTTCACTAATGCATAATGCATTGTAAAATGGAACATCGCTAAGTATGTAAATAATGGGTAGGATGCATGGTATGCATATTTCAATGGGACCTAAGGCATGCATTGAACTATGGTTCTATGGCACATGTCTCTTCTGGAAAACAGTAATATATTTATGTGAATTTTCTTTATAACTTATGTCAATTTTTTTTATATAACTATGAAACTAGACCAACATTTTCTTAAATATAATAAGATATTAATATAAAAAATAATATCAATATAATTTTCTTTATATACCAAAAGAAGACCACAACGAAGGTCTTAACTATCTTCTTAAACATAATAAAATATTAAAATAATAATTTATATTAATAAATTTCCTTTATAACAAAGAAGTTAGAATAGCAAAGACCTTAGTATGATGTATCGTTTTAAATACATTATGATATTAAAATAACAATTCATATTAATACAATTTCATGAATCACAATAGAGAACATTTTAAGTATTAAGTTAAATTTTTGAAGTGCTTTTTTTTTTTTTTTATGGATTGACAAAATTAACATGATATGAAACATTTTATATCGGTTCTTATTTATTTTTATTGATTTTATAAAGAATATAAAGAAAGTTGTGATGGAGAATTAGCTAATTATTTTATGTATGGAATCAAATTTATTTGTATTTTGTTGGTGTAATTTTAAGTGTGACATTATAAATTTCATCTTTAACAATGTGGTCGTGTTTTTATGAAAATGCAATCCTTTGTTTTAAAAGACTCTTGAGGAACTAAAAGATACTCTATATTGCTCAAAGGAAGCATGATCCCAATGAAAACATTAGAATTTCCATTTACAATTGCAATGTGACCAATCACCTCTAACGGTATTTTAGTGAAGGGCTCATTCCAGGTATACCTTGGCAAGCCTTGGAAAAAATTCTTTTGCATTGTGTTTATGCAGTTTTATTTGAATGAGCTTGATTTGATTGACCGATTAACTAGATTGGAATGAAAACTTTGCATTGAACAATCTCTATGATGGGGAACACATGAACCACAACCCATGTGTAAACACTAAACATCGGGTCTAATCAACGAGGTATCAATTGATTATTAGCTTGCAAGGAGCAAGTCAATTTACAACAACTCAATTCATGGAAGAAAATTCTTACTCACCTTCCTTAAGAATTAAGTCCATTTCATCAAGTCCAATTGCCAAAGAAAGTTGTCTACAAACAAAGTGCAAAAAACCAAAAGAAATCAACAAATTATTTGATGAAATATATGCAAGAGGAAGTATACATATATTTTTGAAAACCTTTCTAAAAGCAATATTACTTGGAAAGTTGAGAAAATATTGACATTATAAACACTAAAATGCAAGATGGAGAGGAGCTCCCTCCTAATCATCATCAAAACATAATCTTTACAAATAATCAACTAAAAAATGGTTACAGTCTAATTGATTATATCAAAAAATAATCTTTACAAATAATCAACTTAAAAAATGGTTACACTCTAATTGATTATAACATTCAAAAGAAATCAACCTTACTCTCATGTCCGGATAAAAATGTTCAAATTACATGAATGACATAAACTCCTTAATGTGACAATCCTCAGATTGCCACAATCATGGTTCATTCTCCCATATGAATCATCACAATTCCCATTACATTTTTTATTCATTTCCATGGAGAAAAAATAAATAAGTCAATTGTCTCATTAGCCCCACTTCTAACCTATCAATTGACATGATTGAATGTTTGTTTCAATCCACTACCCTCCCTTTCTCTTGTGTAGTTTCATTGGCTTAACAACTAATTATTAAGCTTAAGTGAAGCAACTTGGTAATAAATTATTAAGTTATTCTCCCTTATCATGTCCTCTCGCGTACACTTAGTTTCTATAAGTTGTTCTCCCTTACCATGTCCTCTCTCGTGCAATTTTCCAAGAAAATTCAACTCTTAGTTTCTATTAGGTTGATTCCCATTTCTGAACATCAATTCTTTTCCTCAGTTTGAATGTTTTATCCTTAGTGAATTTCCTAAATTGTAAATTATTCAACTTATTTAACTAAAATATATATATTAATACATCAATTTTAAATTTTGTTCTTTTGTAAAACTTAATAAATAATATTTTTTCACATTTTATTAAATAATTTCATTTATATTTTAATAAATTTTATATAATGAATATTAAACAGTATTATATTTATCTTACAAAATTCTAAGACTTCCTTCTTTTTATATATTCCAAGTGATCATAATTCCTATGAATATTATTCATAATTTTCCTCTTATTTAGGTTTGAAGTTCCTCTTCAACCCCACTTTAACATCTCTTTGATTTGAACAATTATCACACACAATCTGCATACAAATATAAACTTAAATATATATGATTAATGAATTTTTATTATAACATTTATTTATAAAAAAATATAAATGAACCTTATTAAAATACTGTTTCGGAATTTTTTATTTTTAAAATCTAAAAACTTAGATTAACAAAATCTTTATCCATACTATTTATCTTTATCCATAAAATCTAAAAACTTAGATTAACAAAATCTTTATCCATAAAAAAAAAAATCATCAAAAATGCAAATTTCTCCGGTAATTTTTATTGGAATTTAGTTTACAATCTTTTATCGTGTTTTTAAAAAATCTTAATTTTTACTAAATAAGTTTTTTTCAACCATTTTTTCTAAGGACATTTATCCAAAATCTAATAAAAAATTATTAAATCTACTGATTGAACTTTTTTGAAAATCTGGATGCCATAATGGAGCCTTTCAAAATCCTCTAGCCATTATCTTACAATAATTCTTGATAGGAAGAACGCCCATGTTATGGCGATTCGGTAATGAGCTACTCCTACAGCACGTCCTTGGACAATACTAAAGGCTCTAGGCTGGATAGCGGGAGCAACCTTTCATTTTTTTTATGAGCCCAAAATCAAGGGTTTTTCAATAAACTAAATTCATTCATTTTTACTTTTAAAAATAAATTTTAAATAACAAAAATAGTAATTTCATTTAAAAAAAAAAAAAAAAATAGTGATTTCATTAAAAAAAAATAAAAAATTCATGTAACAGTTAAACAACCCCTTACAACAATAAAACACCCTAAAACAGAAAAAGTTGCACACCAAGTTGATCTTTATAAACTTTGATGATATATTTAAATCCACAAAATCTGGCTGTATGGTTACACAAAAGACATCGAAATTTGAGAATAGGAGAAGATCATGAAAGAATGTTGCATGGAATGACAGGGTTTCAAGTCCAGCAAGTGCCAGGGTTTCAAGTGCTTTATTCGGAGGGCTTTTATGGCTGGGCGCCCGCAGATTTCCCTGGCTTGACGGCACACAAAGACAACTCCTGGAACTGATGATCTTCGTCCTGCCTAGACTGGCGGTCAAAATTCAGCTCGTAACTCAGAGGATCGTACTGGAATCTCGAGGGCTTGGAACTGCAAATGGTTTTGCCGTCGGTCTTGATCCTGCGAATGAAATGTTTCCATTTGGGCCCACTGCAGCAGCTTCCGGCGTCGTCAATGACGGATTCCGACCATTCTCCGGCCCGTCTGACGCTGTTCCAGCCTTTGCACCACCAATTCTGAGAATCCCCATCCACTGCATCCGTCCTGGGGTTCGATCGCCTGACCTTCCGAAACCACGAGGGCCGAAGGAGTGAGCGCTCGTCGTCCGAGCCGCAGCAGAAGCAGCAGGAGAGAAGCAGGCCTGCGAATGTGGGGTTCTGAGGGCGTGTGTGGGATTCATCCATCGCCGCTACAGGAATCGATATCTGAAACAGTAGTGGCCACTTTTGATAACGGATATTGGAGTGTTAGGTGGTGGGGTTTTGTAGAAAATGTGCGATTGGATATTGTCAGTAGGTGATGCTTCAACAGCGAAGAAAGGGTGTACGCGGAGTTAGCTGTCAAAGGGGGTGGTTGACAACACCAGCTTCCAAGTTACAACTAAGCAACGGTAAAGACGCAAGTTAAGCAATACGGAGCTCACTTATCGAGAAATTTCTTTAACGATAACTTTTTTTTAACTATCAACAATCCTGAAAACGTGTTATAGATACTTTGATAAATAATTTGATGAACAGTATATGGTAGTTGAAAACTACATACAACCTTAATATTTGTTTAATAATAAATTCAAATTTCAAAATGTTTCTTGTAAATTTAATCATTAATATAAGAACGTAAATAAATGTTATACGTGTAGTAGTTGGTTTGTAACTATAGGTTGGACCTAGTATTTTCTATAGTTTGAATCAAATTTTAAGGAAGTCACTTGGACCTTTCGCCACAATGAACGAGTAAATCCTTTCTTGGGTGCATGGTCACCTTAGTGAAATACTTAGATCAATACAATACAAACATGAATTGTGAATACCTTAACCAGTCAATTTTCCATATACGAAAATATGAAGTATTTTTTTTTAATATGATAATATATTAAATAATAACTTAATATAATTTTTTTATATATATAATAAAGAAGTAGAAGAGTGAAGATTTGTATTAAGATTTTGAAGTGTTTTTCTGGTTTTCGTGTGTAAATTAAATAGAATGTCAAAATGAATATTATACAAACAATGTTATATTTGTTGTTAATTTTTTATAATTCAAAATATTATGAAAGCTGATTAGATAGTGATTCATGTGTGGAATCAAATTTATTTGCATTTTATTGGTATAATTTTAATTACTATTAAGAATGCAATTGTTATAATATTTAAGATTTTATCTTCAAAATTTAGTCTTGTTTATATAAAACTGCAATCCTTTGTCTTAGATAGCCCTATCCTTTGTCTTAGATAGCCCTAGAGAATAAGAAGATGTTCTGCATTGCTCAAAGCAAACAAGATTCCAATGAAAACATTGGAATTCCATTTTAAAGTGTAATTGTAACTAATATTACCTATAATTTTATTTTAGTTGAAGGTTTATTCTAGCTAGATTAGAATGGGAACTTTGCATTGAATATTCTTTACTATGGGGAACAAGTGAATCACAACCCATGCTTAGACACCAAAAATTGAGTCTCATGCATGGAGTATTTAGTGATTAATAACATACAATGGAAGGACCTAAAAAGACTAACTAACAACAAAGTGCAAAAATAAAATGATGTAAACCAATTCTTTGATTAAACTTTTTTCAAGAGAAAGCATGCAAATATTTGTGAAAAAACTTTTTGATAATATTATTATTATTTTAGAGATGGAGAGCTCACACACTATTGACATTGTGAATGATCCAGGTGGATATCGGTGGCCACCCACTTCTTTCAACTGGCTCAAAACAATTTTCTGACAATTTTGACAATTTACTATTTTTAGTAGTTTTAACTTCCAGAGCCATTTTGAGAGCTTAAATGAAGGTTTTTCGGGATCAAGCTTCTCAATGATAACCAAAGGCATCATTGAGCCCCCAAAATGAATCTCCTTGATGATACCTTTCCAACGGGCTATCATATGCCTAAAACAGAGATCGTATGCAAAAGTTACGACCCCGGGAAGTTGATGTACTAACTTACCCAAACAGGGCCCACATGACATTTGGTGCTTCATCTTCTATGGTTAGGTTTTTGGATGTCTAGGGTTTTTGACATTCCTGTTTATTGTAAAAATGTCTTTAGAGCCTCATTGTAATCATCTTCTTGCGAATGAGCGCAGCTGTCACATCTCTTCTCGGAGATAAGCCACCACCATTCCAACAAGCTTGTTTTCGCTGCATTTTACAGTTTCAACTTATTTCTTTATTGAATAGAAAACCAGTTTTACTGTATCTCTGTTATTTTTTGTTAAGCACCTATTAATAATCTATAGTCATTTTGTTTTGCTCGTAAAATCTGGATCAGTGGTATCAGAGCAGTCCGGTCCTTGTCGTCTTAATGCATGTCCCCAACGAGGTCAGAGTACAAAGAGTTGGGTCTTGCGCTTGTTTCTCTTGAGGACAAAATCTCTCACACACCCAAGCGACCTCTCATGGCAGGAGAAAAGAAAGATGACATGACATGAGATCATTTCAAACTGTTGATTGAGGAAGCCCTCACGCAACAAAGGAACGAGATGATGGATAGTTTTGCGCAAATCCTTTGACGACTACCAACAGACGATGCATCTTCTTCGAGTGGAGGCGCCACCCCCTTCAAGGTACAAATAAACTTCGATATTCTTATATTTGAAGGTTAGATAGACGCAGATGTTGTAGACAAGTGGTTGAATCTACTAGAAGGGTATTTTTCTGTCCATAACTTTTCAAATAGAGAAAATATTACTTTTGCTCTCCTCAAAGCCGCTCCCCACGTCAAAGATCGGTGGAAAACTTTCTGTGAGCAAAAGGAAACAGAGGAACCCTCACTATTTACAGTCACGACCACCTGAGATTCCTTCAGGGATGCTATTAAGGAACAATACTACCTTGCTAGAATTTATGACGACTTGTATACCAAATGGACCACACTGAGGCAAGAAAGAGACCAAGCAGTGCCAGATTTCACGAATATCTTTCATACCTTGCGCACCAAGCTGGGTATCAAAGATTCATAGCGACATCTGGTGCTCAAGTATCGCGGCACTCTGCATAGATACATCCAAACCGAAATGGAATTTTTGGACATCTCATCCTTGGGCACGGCCTACAGATATGTCGTCAAAATCGAGCAGAAACTCAAACAAAAGACGTGACAATTTGGCCCTGGGAACCCCTCACAACAAAAGCGAGGAAAGGGCGGCTCCAACCCACAGAACAAAGGACAGAACAAAGATGGAAAATATCAGGACAACCAGTCCAAGGCGCAAGCAAAGAAGGACACCAGAAAGACAAAGAAAGATACCGAGAAGTGGTGTGACTTCCATAAGAGCCCTTAGAATAACATTGCTGACTGCCACTCAAAGCAGTCACTAATGGCCAAAGTGAAAGCCTCTGAATCAAATGCGGATTCAGACTCTGAGCTAGAACCAAAAAGGGGAAGACGAATCATTGATGCGGAACTCAGTGCCACCGTTGCTACCACCAAGCTCCAACCTGGTGAACCAGATGAGCCAGAAGAAGGAGAACGCCTCTTCCATTCATAGATGTGGCTAAAAGGCACCCCGCTGCACTTCATCGTGGATAGCGGTAGCCAAAAGAGCCTCATCTATGCAAAGTTCATCAAGCGGCTGGCCCTGCCGACAACATTGCACCCACAACCCTACACCATTGGATGGCTCCGCCAAGGAAGCAATCTCCACGTCAACCAACAGTGTCGATTGTCGTATGGCATCAAGTCCTTCAAAGGCAAGGTATTATGTGATGTTGCTCCACTCAAAGTTTGTGATGTTCTTTTGGGAAAACCTTATTTATGGAAACGTCATGTTGTATATGAGTCTAGGCCTCGTAGTGTTATTATTACTTTGAACAGGAAATTGTACAGGATACCTGAAACAATCCCACCTAGTGCCATTTCCTTGATCTCTGCTAAGCAATGCAGGAAGGTCATCTCTCAGATGGGGAAGTTTTTCTTCTTCGTGATTCGCTCTCGGAATAAGCGAAAGATCACAACCACATCCAGGGTCTCTGCGACCGACCTCTCCACACAACATAAGCAAGTAGATAAGGTTGTGGAAGAATACTCAGATATCTTCTCCTCACCTACCAGGGTACCTCTGCACTACCAGGTCAAGCACCCCGTCGATCTGACCCCCGACGCATTGCTTCCCAATGGGCCAGTCTATCGTCGCTCTCTGTTAGAGAATGATGAGATCAAGTGACAGATCCAAAAACTACTCCACAAGGGGCACATCTGTCCCAACTCATCTCCTTGCGGGTGCCCAATCGTGTTGGTATAGAAGAAAAATGGAACCTGACGACTCTGAATTGATTACCGGGCTCTGAATAAAATCACAGCCAGAAACCAGTACATGATTCCCCGAATCGACGAATTCCTTGATCAACTCACGGGGGCCAAAGACTTTAGTAAGATTGATCTGAAGTTTGGCTACCACCAAGTCCCGATAGAACAGACAGATGTATGGAAAACTGCCTTCAATTCAAAGGAAGGCCTTTTTGAATGGTTGGTCATGCCCTTTGGTTTGACAAATTCTCCAACCACTTTCATGAGGATGATGGATGATATCCTGTGACCATTCACCAATAATTTTGTAGTGGTGTATCTGGATGACATTCTCATTTACAGCAAGACTTGGGCCGAATATTTGCAGCATATTCAACAGGTTTTGCACACCCTGCGACAACACAACCTATATGCCAACTTCGAAAAATGCTCCTTCGGCATGGACATGGTCCATTACCTGGGCTACATAATTGATCAACATGGCATACATGTGGATCCAGCCAAGATCCAAGTCATCAGTGACTGGCCAGCCCCAACCACACTCATTGAGCTTCGGAGCTTCTTGGGCCTTTCCAACTTCTACCGCAAGTTCGTGTTGGGATTCTCCTATATTGCATGGGCCCTTAGCCAAATAACTAGGGGTGGTGGTAAGGTGAAATTTACGTGGGGACGGTCCCAACAGCAAGCGTTCGACGATTTGAAGCAGTGCTTGTGCTTGGCCCTAGTACTTTCATGACCAGACCTACAACAACCCTTTGAGATCGAGACAAATGCTTCAGACTATGCAGTGGGTATCGTTCTCACTCAGCACGACCACCTCGTGGCCCATCATAGTGAGGCACTATTAGATGTTGTCTGTAAGTACCCTACTTACAACAAATAAATGTACTCCATTGTGTAAGCCTGTCGCCAGTGGAGACATTACATTCTTAGGAAGGAGACAATCATCCACACTGATCATAAGCCATTGCAGTTCATGCAGACACAAGGAAAATTGTAGAATGATCACCATCAAAAGTGGTCCACATACTTGCAGCAATTCCACCTCAACATCAAGTATAAAACATGAAGCACCAATCGCGTCGTTGATTGCCTCAGCAGATCGCCAATCGCGACACTCACCACGGTGCTAGACTCCTGCGGCCATGAGACCTCTAGATGGCCCCAACTCTATGAGACAGACCCATACTTCGCCACCACCTACCAAATGTTGGGTGCAAATGTAGTTGTCGATAATTTCCATCTTCAAGATGGGTTGTTGTGCCGTTTGGGCCATATCTGTGTTCCATCAAGCGAGCGAGCGAAGTTGATTTAAGAAGCCTACTACAGTCGGGTGGCAGGACACTTTGGCATCGAAAAGACAGTGGCGATGCTACAGAAACATTTCTACTGGCCGAAACTTTGACATGAGGTCAACACGTATAGCAGGTCCTGCACTACTTGCGCTATTGCCAAACCGACCACTAAGAAACAAGGCCTGTACACCCCTCTTCCTACTCCTGAAAGGCCATGAGAATCCATCTCAATGGACTATATGTTTGGCCTCCCGTTCACCAAGCGGGGAAATGACTGTGTTTTTATGGTTGTTGATCGCTTTTCTAAGATGGCAATTATTGTTGCCTGCAAGAAGAACATCACAGCAGAGACCACTGTCAAGCTCTTCTTTGAACGAGCTTGGGTACATTTTGGAATCCCACAAACCATCGTCTCAGATTGGGACAGTCGATTTCTCAGCACATTCTGGTCGAGCCTCTGGTCACTGTTGGACACCAAGCTCACCAAATCCACGACCTTCCACCCCCAGACAGATGGCCAAACCGAGGTCGTAAATTGAATGATTGTGCATATCCTTCACATGTATAAGTCAAAGCACCCTCGCACATAGGATGTGAGCCTTCCCTATGTCCAACATAGCTACAATCGATCCCTGCATAGCTCAACCGACCACATCCCCTTTCAGGTGGGGTTGGGATTCCAACCATTGGGTCCCATAGATGTTGCACTTCCCCTTGCGGTCACCTTGACCGACTCATATCCTACTGCAACTGAAGCTGACAAAGCCACCCGGTTCATTGAGCGGATCTAGCACATCCGCCAACAGGTTCAGGATATCCTACAGAAGTCCAATGACAAGTACAAGCAGCGCCATGATCAACATCGGGTGCCACATTAGTTTCAGGTGGGCGACAAAGTTTTGTTGCACTTGTAGAAAGAATGCCTTACAGGACCCCATCGGAAGCTTCGCCCACTCTGTTATGGGTCGTAAACCATCACCAAGGTCGTGGGGGATAATTCTTTTGAGCTCAACATTCCTCCTTTCCTTGGCTTGCACCTAGTGTTCAACGTGGATTTCCTTCGCCCTTATTTCCCACCATTATTAGACACGTCAGATGTAGCAGAGCAGTTGACACCAACAGAGCTCAACCGTGACTGCATACAACATGCAGCCAATGATCAGATTGTGGACACACAGATCAAGGGCACTCGACATCAAATGATCTAGCTTTATCGAGTTGTCAAAGCATGGCAGCTCCTGCACCAAGGCAAGTGGCTCATCCGAGGCCAAATTCAGCAGAAATTTCCTCATCTGATCGAGGAACTCAACGCAATGGAGACCATTGCTTCCTAAGGAGGGAGTATTGATCCAGGTGGATATCAGTGGCCACCCACCTCTTCCAACTGGCTCAAAACAGTTTTCTGACAATTTTGACAATTTACTATTTTTAGCAGTTTTAACTTTCGGGGCCATTTTGAGGGCCTAAATGAAGGTTTTTCGGGATCGATCTTCTCAATGATATTTGAAGACATCATTGAGCCCCCAAAATGAATCTCCTCGACGATACCTTTCCAACGAGCTATCATACGCCTAAAACAAAGATCGTATGCAAAAGTTACGACCCCGGGAAGTTGATGTACTAACTTACCCAAACAGGGCCCACATGACTTTTGGCGCTTCATTTCCTAAGGTTAGGTTTTTGAATGTCTAGGGTTTTTTGCATTCTTGTTTATTGTAAAAAGGCATTCATAGCCTCATTGTAATCATCTTCTTGCGAATGAGCGCAACTGTCACATATATTCTCAGAGATAAGCCATCACCATTCCAACAAGCTCGTGTCCGCTGCATTTTACAGTTTCAACTTATTTCCTTATTGAATAGAAAACCAGTTTTACTGTATCTCTGTTATTTTGTGTTAAGCACCTGTTAATAATCTATAGTCATTTCGTTCTGCTCATAAAATCTGGATCAGTGAATGTTAAGATCAAGATAAGGAGAATATCTCTCCTAACCATCAAAATATAATATTTACAAATAATCAATTAGAAAATGACATTGTAAATGCTAAGATCAAGATAAGGAGAATATCTCTCCTAACCATCAAAATATAATCTTTACAAATAATCAATTAGAAAATGCTTATATTATGATGCATTGAAAAGAAATCATCCTTAATCAAATTTTAGTGAAAAGGTTCAAAGCAGGGGAATGATATCTTTCTCAATGCAATGATCCTCAGATTCCCATAACCATAATCATTGTTGATTCCTATATATATATATATATATATATATATATATATATATATATATATATATATATATATAATCACACTTTTCATAAAATCCTTGGAGCTATATAGACTTAGTCATTCAAATCTGTAGATCCAACAATTTCTCACTAAATTTCTAACACAATTAAAAAGAAAATATCCCAAAAAAACCAAAAAATAAATAAATTTTAAACTAAATTTTTTTATTCATTTCCGTAAAAAAAATAGAAATCTTTCCAATTTAATTAAATGATTATTTCTGTAATTACCTATACCCCTCCTCTTAAATTGTTCTTTCATTAGCTTATTGTAAATATTTATCTTCCATTTGATTTCTCTTTCTATAATTACTTCTACCCTCTCTTCTCCCTCCTCTTAAGTTGCTCTTTCATTAACTTATTGTAAACATTTATCTTCCATTTGATTGCTCTTTCATTAACTTATTGTAAATGTTTATCTTCCATATTTATCTTCCATTTGATTTATTGAATATGAGGTTTTTAAAAAAACCTTATGACTTGTACATATTTATATGAGGTTATTTAAAAAACCTTTATGGCTTGTACATATTTATCTTCCATTTGATATTTATATGAGGTTATTTAAAAAACCTTTATGGCTTGTAAACATTTGTCTTTTATTTATAAAACCTTTATGGCTTGTACATATTTATCTTCCAATTTGATTTATTGAATTTGAGGAGGTAAAAACACAATCAACCAGTTAATGAAATCTACTTCATGTTTCGGCTCAAAAGATTTTGGAGCAGCCTCAACAATGAGAAAGTTTGAGCCACACTAGTCCTTGATACCAATGGCGTTACAAGGCAAGGCCACGAATACAAGGACTATGGTTGTTTCAACTCAGCTACTTCAATAGAAACTTTTTGCAGCAAAATAAATATTCCAACACTTGCAGTGGGGAATGTTCAAGCTGGACACCAATTGTAAACTTTGATAAAATATTTAAATACAGAAAATGGTTCCACAAAATACAAACCGAAATCTGACAAAATAGCAGAAGATCATGACTAATGTTACATTGAATGACAGGGTTTCGAATCCAGCAACTGCCATGCGAAGGACTGGAAACCTCAGAACGAACTCCACTCCACCATGACATAAAGGTTTTGTATGTATTTTAAGGATTTTCCAGGGTGCGAAGGACTGGAAACCTCAAAACGAACTCCACTCCACCAGGACATAAAGGTTTTGTATGTATTTTAGGGATTTTCCAGGGTTTTTAGCATTTCATTCAGAAGGCGCCCGCAGAATCCCCGGGCTTGCCGGCAGATAAAGACAAACCCTTGCGCTGATAATCCTCGTCCTGCCGAGACCCGTGGTCGAAATTGAGCTCGTAACTCAGAGGATCGTACTGGAATCTCGAGGGCTTGGAGTTGCAGATGGTTTTGCCGTCGGTTTTGAATCTGCGAACAAAGTGTTTCCATCTAGGCCCGCTGCAGCAGCTTCCGGCATCGTCAATAACGGATTCCGACCATTCTCCGGCTCGTCTGACGCTGTTCCAGCCCTTGCGCCACCAGTTCTGAGAATCGCCGTCCACGGAATCCGCCCTGGAGTTCGATCGCCTGACCTTCTGAAACCACGAGGGCCTAAGGAGTGCACGCTCGTCGTCCGAGGCGCAGCAGCAGAAGCAGGAGGAGAGGAGGCCTGCGATTGTAGGGCTGCGAGGGCGGAAATCGGCGTCGTTCATATCTGCTACAGGATTCCAAGAATGAAACGAGCAATGGCCAAATGGATGAGAGATTCCGAGGTAGGGAAGGGAGATTTTGTAGAAAACTTGCGTAGGGTATTGGTCGTGCCGAATTGGCGTAGTGTATTGGTCGTGGCGAATTGGATGAGAGATTCCAAGGTAGGGAAGGGAGAATTTGTAGAAGACTTGCGTAGGGTAGTAGTTGTGAAGTACGCGTAGAGAGCGCCCTGGAAAACGTGCGAGAGGAGTTAGCCGTTCAAGTTGTGCGCGTTTCTGCCAGCTGGCAGACTTTATATGGGTGGAATTGTGAAAGGATCTCGCTGTCAATGGCCGACGTGGAAACATGAGTGTTAATGGTGGCTTATCTTTTTCTTTTCATTATAGCAATCATTTAGAGTTATCCTGAGTGACGGGGCTCTACCAGGAAAGGACGCTTTGTAAGCCACTCAAAAACCCTTTCTACCAACTTGTAGAACAGTGGTTGGAGAAGAAACCAGAGGTGGCCATTGCTTACTCAGCATGCAAAATTTGAAGTTAAAAAAGGCATTGGGATTATTGGTGAATAAACGCTTGGTGGAGGGAAGAGAGGATCTATTGACAAGTTTCTAAGAAATCCGATCCCATACGAAGTGTATGTGTTGATGGTGCTGTAAGATTCTGGATAGCTTTTGAGTGTAAAGGAGGACCAAGACTTCGCTTCCAAAGTGCATTCCTTTCGGGAAAGGAATATGGCTTCGGGTCCATTGAATGAAGTAAAGTCTAAAAGGGAAATCATTAAATATCTAAAGTCCCGTGTACACTTATAAAGTCATAAAGTCAAGTTCTTTTGTTTATTGCTTAACCACAACCACAAATTAAAAATATTTTTTATATTAATGCAAATCTCTTTATATAATACATAAAGTCAAGTTTTTTTGTTTATTGCTTAACCACAACCACAAATTAAAAATATTTTTTATATTAATGTAAATTTCACATAATTTTTTAACATCAAATCGAAATTTTAAATACTTATTTCATAAATATTAACTTAAATTCTTAAGTAAAGTTGAATAAGCTTTATTTCCATGGCATGGTGGGTGAATTAATAAATTCATTCAAATAATTACGAGGAATTTTATTTTATTTTTTTATTGATGATGATGATTAATGTCTATCCAGATTTGGATTATGAGATTTTAAGAAGGTAATTTTTTTAGAATTTTATTTATGTGTTTCAAATTTTTATTTATTATCATCATGTCTCTATTTTTAACAATAGTTTTTTGGTTTCTTCGGATGAGGTGCCACCTCGTCAGTGTTAGAGGACAGATGGAATGAGGTGGCCAAGGTAGTTATTAACCTCGACTGCCATCCCTCTTCCCATTACTGTAGAATGACCCGCACCCAACGAAGAGTAATGATAATGTGCTTGGACAACCTTGTAGGGTTAATGGCTCCTCGCGTAAGCCAGACCAAGCGTATCAGGCCTAGGGAAGTAGTCACCTCGTCTCTCATGGCTAGTTTATCCGTCAATTTGTGGTGTACTAAGAAGGCAATTGCCCTGGTGAATTCATTCATTCCCCCTTTGCATTTGATCTTGCTCCTTGGCTCTTCTGAGCGTTTTCTCACCTTTGCCCTCTGCAACTGCGCTTGCTCCCTTGCTCTCTCAGGCGATTTCTCTCTTTATCCATCTGCTACTTCGCTCCTGCCCCTCGGCTCTCACAGGCGAATTCTTTGCATTTCCCTTTGCTTTTACTCCTGTGCTTCGGCTCTTTCGAGCTCTCCCGAGTGCTTTCCAACAACCCCTTCGCCCTCCACCTTTGCTCCACCGCAAACCAGCCTCTGCATTCTCTCCACCATGCCAAGAGAAAGGGGGAAGTCCAGGAGAGGCTTGTTGTACTACAACACCCTCTCTAGGCGCGACAGAATTACCCCCTCCCAATTGGCTCTCATTGCTTCTCGCACCTTTGGCCCCAGGCATAATAGCCAGAGGGCGTCAGAGCCTCCATCGTCACCCCCTCACTCCATCCATGGAAACTCTGTTAAAGAGAGAGCGCACTCCTTTGCTCACTAATCCTCTTTCCCCCCCGAAAATCAATCCACAAGACTCGGTGTTCGACGATGGTAGCTGCATGGTGGAGGAGGAAATCCCCCCAAGCTGGTAGGTGGAGGAGCACACGATGAACGCTGGCGAGGAAAAGGAAGTGGAGCCATCTCTGCTCTATGCAAATTGACTCTCGGAGGAGCACCTCCAACTTATTTCTGAAATTCGACAAAAGCAAGACAATCAACTGCACTCACAACACATCCTCGGCCAAAGACTGGACATTTTGTTCGATGCATTGGCAGAAGCTCCTGCGTGGACTCGATGCCCAACGTGTGGCTAGAAGTACACCCCTGTCTACAACATCCATGGCCGCCCAAGCTTGCCTGTGGAGTAAAGCCTCCAGGTTTCTGTTTTTTGTTTGCCCTCATTGCAGGCTACTGTTTTTTTATTGCTCTTGTCGCAGACTAGATGGTCATGGTGACCAATTCCATGATGTTCATATAGTTTGGTCATGGTGATCAAATCATTTTGTTCATACAGTTTTGTTCACGCGGTGACACGTCAAACTCTGAGTCTTTAATGGCAACCACATGTTCTAGTTTCCCTTTTGTGGTAGAACAGGTGGCTAACCCTTGGCATTGTATAGATAATAGTAGAAATTAATATAATGACCTTTTTTATTTAATAAAAAACAATAGTTTTTCCGTTTATAATTATTGTCCGTTTACCTTCCTTCCTGGCCTCTTTTACCTTTTGAACTTCTTTCCTTAATTAAGTATGCCATATTTATGGTTATTACAACTTACTTTGACACACCAACCTATCTTTATAGCATTGTCTAAATGTTCTATCTTTTTATTCTTTTAACCTGAAAATATCCCCTGAAAAGAACAAAAACTTAGAAAAATTAAACTACCCTATCTTTAAGTTGGATAATTTTTCTTAACCTCTTTACTTCTATGATGTAAATTGTTTCATTTTATAGTTTATTTAATTAGTTAAATGTTTCCTCACCTATCATGTAAATTGTTTTAATTTATGATTTATTTAATTGTTCAAATCTCTATAAATATAATAACTAATTTAATATCAACTAATTTCTATTTATAATTTGAAAAATAAAAAACATGAATATTAGCTAAAATTATAATGACGATTTCGGAATCTAACTTAATAAAATTATTCAAATAGCTTTTTAATTATATTATTATTTTGAAACAAAAGTATATTTTAAAATTGAGTATAGATAAAATATGTTTCAAATAATTAAAATTAAAAAGAAATAAGACCGACAGCACAACCTAACCGTCATCAACGTTCGGTGAAATGTGCAATGCGTTTAATTTTATTTTTGAAATAGCCGTCAAATTTGACGAGTTACATTAGGTTTGGAAATCCAACCCGTGACTAAAGCTAAAAGTTCTCTAGCCATAGATATTTGTTTCTTGGAGGATATAGTGATGGATTTTTATTTTAGAAATTGCTTCGATAAGATTCATGGGTCTTTTGTTTAGAGTATTGGCTCCTAACAATAAACATGTTATGTATATAGAAGACAACAAACCTAGTGGTGTACATAGATAACTATTAAGCTTACTTAGGTTAATAATTACTTGCGAGGTTGGCATACCTTGTTTGCTTGGTTGTCACAATTATGAGTTGGGCCTCTTTTAGTTTGTTATAGATATACGCGATCTCCAAATAATTATAAAGCAATATATAGATTCATTGTTTTTCGTTGTTCTATTATCTATGTAGGGAGACTAAACCCATTTATAATCCAATTTAAACCCATATTTCTCATAGTATTAGAGTGACTGGTTCTTTCTTACCCTACTTTTTTTTCTAAGTGATCATATTCAACTCCATTTTCTTTGCTGCCTGGTTTTGTCATTGAGGATCATGCCTTTTGGGTATCCATGTGTCTTTGTGAAAGTTGGTCATTCCCTCTTTTTGATTAAGCATTGTTATGGGATTTTCTCTTATTGAAAATGGACAGTTGGTTAGCAGGTTGTGTTTGAATGATGAGACCAAGGATCTACTCTATCGACTATTGCATTTTGAAAACAAACAAACTATCCTTTTCATGTGAAAGAAATTTGTTATTTTTTTGGAGGTCATTGTCATAGTTGGTTAGCAGGTTGTGTTTGAATGATGAGACCAAGGATCTACTCTATCGACTATTGCATTTTGAAAACAAACAAACTATCCTTTTCATGTGAAAGAAATTTGTTAATTTTTTGGAGGTCATTGTCATATTTGTCTTTTGCCAATTTATTGTATCTCATGCCAACTCTTCTTTGGAGCCTCCATTTTTCGTCCCATTTAAGGCATTGCAAAGAGCATTATGCTCTCTTTCCAACAAGTGGTTGCAGACCACACAAATTTTCCTCTTTGAGATCCTTGTTTTTCTTACGAGCAAATACATATTTTCTTAGATAACGTATTGATGACCATTATGTCGTTTGCTTCTTCTTTTTGAAGCACTTTCTAGCATTTAATGCTAGCACCACTTGTTGCTTGAGGCATGACCGTTATTGGAATTTGCTACAATGCTTTTTTAATCTTCAACACTCATTGATCCAGATTGGATCATTATATAATTTGGCATCTATCTTGGCACTTTCTAGGTGGAAAAACTAGATGAATTAGCTTGTAGGGACCATTTTACCGACAGGTCCCAGTTTAGATATTTGGGGTCTTGAACATTCCATAGCCATTTTGAGGCATCAAATGGCATTTTGGGGGGTCGAAACCTTGCAAGCATAGCTCACAACCCCTTGACACTATTCTACTTACTAAGAGCTTTCCAATGGTGCAAATATTGCCTCAATCAAAGCTTGTATGCAGAAGTATGCTTCCCACAAATTGACCTACCTTGTTGACCACCATGGTACCGAGTGGATGCCACATCAAATCCATTACTTACACATGTTGATCCAAGTGTATATTGATGGCCACCCACCTTTTCCAGCTGGCTCAAAACAACTTTCTGGCAATTTTCGTAATTTACTATTTTTAGCAGTTTTTCGGGTCCTGAACTTCCGGCGTCGTTTTGAGGTCCTAAACGATGTTTTTTTGGGTATGTTGTAGTTGAAAATTTTCAACAATTGTTGTAGTCCTCGGATAATCTTTCCAACAGGCCATCGTATGCCTAAAACAAAGATCGTATGCAAATGTTATGACCTCAAGAAATTGATGTACTGACTTACCCAAACGAGGCCCACATGACTTTTGGCGCTTCATCTCCTAGGGTTAGGTTTTTTGATGTATAAGGTTTTTGAAACTCCTGTTTATTGTAAAAAGACCTTCAGAGCCTCATTGTAATTATCTTCTTGTGAATGAACGCAACCATCACATCTCTCCTCAGAGATAAGCCACCACCATTCCAATAAGCTTGTTTTCCGCTGCAATTTACAGTTTCAGCTTATTTCCTTATTGAATAGAAAACCAGTTTTACTGTATCTTTGTTATTTTGTGTTAAGCATCTGTTAATAATCTGTAGTCATTTCGTTCTTCTCAAAAAATCCAAATCAGTGGTATCAGAGCGGTTTTCTCCTTATCGTCTTAATGCATGTCCCCAACGAGGTCAGAGTACAAAGAATTGGGTCTTGAGCTTGTTTCTCTTGAGGACCAAAGCTCTCGCACGCCCAAGCGACCTCTCTTGGAAGGAGAAAAGAAAGATGACGAGACAGGAGATCCTTTCAAAATGTTGCTTGAGGAAGTCCTCTTGCAAGAAAGGAACGAAATGATGGATAGTTTTGCACAAATCCTTCGGCGACTACCAACAGGTGACGCATCTTCTTCGAGCGGAGGCTTTGCCCCCTTCAAGGTACAAATAAACTTCGATATTCCTATATTTGAAGGTCAGATAGACGCAAACGGTGTAGACAAGTGGTTGAATCTACTAGAAGGGTATTTTTTTGCCCATAAATTTTCGAATAGAGAAAAGATTATTTTTGCGCTCCTCAAAGTCGTTCCCCATGTCAAATATTGGTGGGAAACTTTCTATGAGAAAAAGGAAACAGAGGAACCCTCATTATTTACAGTCACGACCACCTGGGAATCCTTCAGGGATGATATTAAGGAACAATACTACCCTGTTGGAAGTTATGACGACTTGTGTACCAAATGGACCGCATTGCGGAAAGAAAGAGACCAAGCAGTGCCAGAGTTTACAAATATCTTCCATACCTTGCGCACCAAACCAGGTATCAAAGATTCAGAGCGACATATGGTGCTCAAATATTGTGGTGCTCTACATAGATACATCTAGACTGAAATGGAATTTCTGGACATCTCGTCCTTGGGTGTGACCTATCGATATGATGTCAAAATCGAGCAGAAGCTCAAACAAAAGACGAGGCTATTTGGGCTCGGGAACCCCACACAACGAAAGACAGGAAAGGGCGTCCCCAACCCACAGAACAAAGGACAGAGCAAAGATGGATAGTATTAGGACAACCAATCCAAGCTACAAGCAAAGAGGGACACCGAAAAGAAAAAGAAAGATATCGGGAAGTGGTGTGACTTCCATAAGAGCCCTTGGCATAACACTGCTGATTGCCTCTCAAAGCATTCACTAGTGGCCGAAGTGAAAGCCTTTGAATCAGATGCGGGTTCTGACTTTGAGTTAAAACCATAAAGGGGAAGATGGATCATTGACGCGAAACCCAGTGCCACCGTTGCTACCACCAAGCTCCAGCCTGATGAACTAGATGAGCCAAAAGAAGGAGAGTGCCTCTTCCATTCACAAATGCAGGTAAAAGGCACCCTGTTGCACTTCATCGTTGATAGCGATAGCCAGAAGAACCTCATCTCAGTAGAGGTTGTCAAGCGGTTGGCCCTGCTGACAACACTGCACCCATAACCCTACACCATTGGATGGATTCGCCAAGGAAGCGATCTCTGTGTCAGCCAATAGTGTCGATTGTCGTACGACATCAAGCCCTTCAAAGACGAGGTATTGTGTGATTTTTCTCCTCTCTAAGTTTGTAATGTTCTTTTGGGCCAACCTTATTTATGGAAATGTCATGTTGTAATGAGTCTAGGCCTCGTAGTGTTATTATTACTTTGAACAGGAAATTGTACAAGATACCTGAGGCAGTCCCACCTAGTTCTATTTCCTTGATCTCTTCCAAGCAATGCAGGAAGGTCATCTCTCAGATAGGGAAGTTTGTCTTCTTCATGATTCGCTCTCGGAATGAGAGAAATATCACAGCCACATCCAGGGTCTCTGTGGCCGACCTCTCCACACAGCAAAAGTAAGTAGATAAGGTCTTCGAAGAATACACAAATATCTTCTCCTCAACTACTAGGGTACCTCTGCACTGTTAGGTCAAGAACCCCATCGATCTGACCCCCGATGCACCGCTTCCCAATAGGCCAGTCTATCACTACTCTATGTTAGAGAATGAGAAAATCAAGCGACAGATCCAAGAATTTCTCCACAAGGGGCACATCCGCCCCAACTCATCACCTTGCGGGAGCCCAATCGTGCTGGTACAAAAGAAAGATGGAACCTGGCGACTCTGCATTGATTACCGAGCCCTGAATAAAATCATAGTCAGAAACCGATACCCAATTCCCCGAATCAATGACCTCCTTGATCAACTCACGGGGGCCAAATACTTCAGTAATATTGATATGAAGTTTGGCTATGACCAAGTCCCGATAGAACAGATAGATGTATGGAAGACTTCCTTCAAGTAAAAGAAAGGCATTTTTGAATGGTTGGTCATGCCCTTTGGTTTGACAAATGCTCCAACCACTTTCATGAGGATGATGGACGATATCTTGTGACCATTCACCAATACTTTTGTAGTGGTGTATCTGGATGAAATTCTCATTTACAACAAGTCTTGGGCAGAACACTTGCAGCATATTCAACAGGTTTTGCACATCCTACGACACCACAAGCTATACGCCAACTTGGAAATATGCTTCTTCGGCATGGACAAGGTCCATTACCTGGGCTACATTGTTGATCATCATGGAATACATGTGGATCCAGCCAAGATCCAAGTCATCCGTGACTGGTCATCCCCAACCACACTAATTGAGCTTCTTGGGCCTTACCAATTTATACCACAGGTTCATGTTAGGATTCTCCCATATTGCATGGGCCCTCAGCCAAATAACCAGGGGTGGTGGTAAGAAAAAATTTGCGTGGGGCCGGTCCCAACAACAAGCATTCGATGATTTGAAGCAATGTTTGTGCTCAGCCCCAGTAATTTCACTACTTAACCTACAACAACCCTTTGAGATCGAGACAAATGCTTCAGACTATGATGTGGGCGCCATTCTCACTCAGCATGGCCACCCTGTGGCCTATCACAGTGAGACACTATCAGATGTTGTCCGTAAGTACCCTACTTACGAAAAATAAATGTACTCCATTGTGCAAGCCTACTGCCAGTGGAGACATTACATTCTTGGGAGGGAGACAGTCATCCACACTGATCATAAACCACTGCAGTTCATGCAGACACAAGGAAAATTATATAATGACTTCCATCAAAAGTGGTCCACATACTTACAACAATTCCACCTCAATATCAAGTATAAAACATGAAGCACCAACCGCATCGCTGATTGCCTCAGTAGACCACTAGTCGTGGCACTCACCACGGTTCTAGACTCTTGCAGCCATGAGACCTTTGGATGGCCCCAACTCTATGAGATAGACCCAGACTTCGCCACCACCTACCAAATGTTGGGTGCAAACGCAGTTGTCGATAATTTCCATCTTCAGGATGAGTTGTTGTGTCGTTTGGGCCATATCTCCATCAAGCGAGCAAGCAAAGATGATATGGGAATCCCACTATAGTTGAGTGGCAGGACACTTCAACATCGAAAATACAATGGCAATGCTACAAAAACATTTCTACTAGCCGAAACTTCAACAGGACGTCAACAAGTATATCAGGTCCTGCATTGCATACACTATTGCCAAACCGACCACTAAGAAACAAGGACTCTACACCCCTCTTCCTACTCCCGACAGGCCATGGGAATCCATCTCAATGGACTACATGTCCGGCCTCCCGTCCACCAAGTGGGGAAATGACTATGTTTTTGTGGTTGTTGATTGCTTTTCTAAGATGGTGATTCTGGTTTCCTACGAGAAGAACATTACAACAGAAGCCATTGCCAAGCTCTTTTTTGAACGAGTCTAGGTACATTTTGGGATCCCACAAACCATTGTCTCGGATCAGGATAGTCAATTTCTCAGCACATTCTGGTCGAGCCTCTGTTCACTGCTGGACACCAAGATCACCAAATCCATGACCTTACACCCCTAGACAGATGGCCAAACCAAGGTCGTAAATCAAATGATCGTGCATATCCTGCGCATGTATAATTCCAAGCACCCTCTCACATGGGATAAGAGTCTTCCCTATGTCCATTATAGCTACAACCGAGCCGTAGCTCAACCGACCACAACCCCTTTCAGGTGGGGTTGGGATTCCAACCATTGGGTCCCATAGATGTTGCACTTCCCCTTGTGGCCACCTCGACTGCCACATCTCCTGCTCCAATTGAAGCCGACAAAGCCACCCAGTTCATTGAGCGGATCCAACACATTCGCCAACAGGTTCATGATATCCTACAGAAGTCCAATGACAATTACAAGTAGTGCCATGATAAACGTCGGGTGCCACATAAGTTTCAGGTAGGCGACAAATTTTGGTTGCACTTGCAGAAATAATGCCTTACATGACCCCATCAAAAGCTTCACCCATTTTGTTCTGGGACGTACACCATCACCAAGGCTGTGGGGGAAAATGATTTTGAGCTCAAAATTCCTCCTTTCATTGGCCTGCATCTAGTGTTCAACATGGACCTCCTTCGGCCTTATTTCCCACCATTATTGGACACCTCAGATGTAGAAAAACAACTGACACCAATAGAGCTCAACCCCGACTGCATAGAACAAGCATCCAATGATCAGATTGTGGACACACAGATCAAGGGCACTCAACAACAAAGGATCCATCTTTATCGAGTGGTCAAAGCAGGGCATATCCTGCACCAAGGAAAGTGTTATAACCCTAATTTTCACTAGACATGCATACCTAGTAGCATGCCATTTTACTTACTATTTTTTCCATGCCAATATTGAATAAATCTTCTTAAAAACCAAATTTTTGAAGATGTACGCACCCTGCACCACTACTACCCACGTATGTACACTAGTTGCATCACTACCACCCACGTGAGTATGCTAGCTGAACCATTACAACCTGCGTATACCCACAAAAGTTGCAAAAAATAAAAATTTGCAAGGGAATACAGGCTTTTGGGTAGTTTCCTAATCAATTGGCTTAGCCCGTCACCCAACTGAATAACTATATATTTTGGCATATAAAATAAGTTGTTGGGGTCCCATATCAAGAGGAAGCATGAAAGCAATGAAACTTTTCCCATTTCCTAATCCCCCCTTGCCCCAAGAATTTGCAACCACATTGTTAGTTTTGAGCTAGAATTCCCCATTCTTGTCCTTTTTCCTCATCCATAAGCCTATGCCTATTCTCAAGAGAGAAGCATGAGAGAAGAAGGATATGTGGAAGCAGTTGGAGCTTGGTGAAGAGGATCCCAGGATCCAGTTCGAGGAGTAGTCACCGATTTCAATTTGTAAGTGACTTTATGAGATTAATATAAAGAAGTACTTTTGTCGTCCCACCATATGATGTGTTTAATCTGTATGATTGATTTACATTTTGTTATAACATCTAACCCATTAGTTCATATATAGAATGCATGTTCGCAGTTTCTTGTTTGTCTTTTGGTGAATGTAGGTCAGCTTTGGGAGGATATTTGCAGTCGAGAAGCGACCGAACGCATTGGGATCGACACCGGACGCAGAGTTTAAGGTAGGACTACCAGATCCCTATGCTTTGTACTTTATATATGAATGTGGGGTGTTGTCAGGATAGTTGTTAAAAGTAGGAGACTTTAGATGGTTAGCTCTGCCTACACTTTAGAATCCTAGTGTAGTCCGTAGAGTGGTTTTCCCATTGTAGCAGAATTGGAGACCATACTGGGGAAGCCTCTAGGGTTTTTAGGGGATATTTTTGGGTGTCTTAATTGGTTTAATTACCTCTTTGATTTCTCTATAAGTTACTGAGTCTTTAAGGGATTCTGGTCTGCCATACCAGTACTCCCCACCTTGTCATCTTTGACTGTTGGTTTTCTTTTTTGAGAAGTTACAAAGGTGTACGTGGCCTGTAGTGGGTTTGCCTGTGTACATACGCGCCCTACCTTTGGACAGATCGTGTACATACACAGGCTGCTTTAGTGTCAGTAGCGTGCCTGTGTCAAGAAACTTTTTCCTTAAAAAAGAGGCAGTCATCCTCTTTCCTGATTGAAGTCTGACTTCTCAGGGGTTTATTGATTTAGTATTGGTCTCTGTAGTTACATTCTTTAGCCTCGGTTTGACGTCAGTTTGCTTGTCTTTTAAAAAAAATATTTCTTTTGTTTCCTAGCCTTGTTAACTTATTTTTAGCTTGAAATTTTAAGAAAAATAAGTTGCATTTTGAAAAAACTTTCGGGCCATGAATCGTGTATTCATCAGTTTCTTTTAGAATCTTTTGTTACTTCTGCTTTGATTGGAAGAAAATATAAAAAAAAAACTTAGCTTGTTAGGTCTCTTTCTTTTTTGGCATTTTCTTTGCATTATTATTTGAAAAAGAAAAAGAAATTAGCATAGTTTTGTGTTTTCTTCTCATCTTAAAAGCATTTCAAAAGAAAATAAGAAAGATAATCCTTCTTTTCTAGTGTTCTTATAAGTTTCATTTTTCACAAGAGTCTTAACAACATCAGTTGCACTACTGCACCCCTTTTGAGTAAATCAAGCTTTAAAAAGAACGATTAATCTAAAACTAACTAGACTTTTTCTTTGTAGGGTCAACCAACTAGTTTAGGGTTAGGGCCTTGAATTAGGTTGGAGAGGAAACTCTTCAAGGCCTTTAAATTAAACATTGGAGTCTGAGTTAGGGAGTGTTAAAGTCCAGTAAACGTGAAAGTTATCCGGGACCCCCCTCTAACATAGGGGTTAAACACGAGGTTGCATGCAGAAAGGTAGCAGAGATAACCCCTCCAAAGCCGAACCAATCGTAGCGGAGGAATGAATATAGAGGACTTGTCTTGGGATTCTGTTGAACGCATTTGCCACAGAGCTTCGTGGGTCTCGAATTTGTTCGAGGTCCTCAGTCGTCTTCCATAACACTTTCTTTTGATACCCTTGATAGGTTTCGGTCTTGATACCCTGCTCATTGTGGTCCACCCGACTATCGACTGTACCCGCCTGGTGATTGTTCACGAGCTAGCAACCTAGTTGCCTTTATTTTAGGGACTTACACAAGTGACTGTGGGGGTATACCACAGTACCTAGGGCAGATGTCGAGTCACACTTTGCAGAGTATACCTGGAGGGTGCTTCTATGTTCGAGTTGCACTTGCACCAGTAAGTTGCTCTAGTGTTGGTTGGTGTAACTGTTCTTCCTACTAGTTAGTCGTTTGCTTGATTTTCCTTTATGAATTTTTAGTGTGTTCTCTGTGCTTCCTAGTTTTCCATAGTGAGTTAGTCAGTCATTGCTTTGGGTCTTTGACCTAGGGTGGTAGACCGCCCACTTCGCCAGTCATAAGGACTTTTCGGTCTTCCTCTTAGAAACATGGAGCCGCCTTTTTATAGGCATTGTTTTGATAACACTGGTTCGTTGGAGTCAGTGTGTGAGACTTTTACAGACTTGAACGATCCCGCAAGGGGAAAACATGTGCATAAGATATTCATGGCTAAAGTTCCTGACGATACCAACCAAGGAACCCCTTTGCAAGGGGATTCTTGTGCTTTTCCTTTCTTCGGAAACGTTGGTGTCCCTTTGATGGCCACTTTGTACATTCCTAGGTTTGAATGTGGGACTACCAGTGAAATGGTTTTCAAGAGGAAGCATGAAATAAGTGAAACTCTGCCCATTTCCTAATCCCCCCCTGCCCCAAGAATTTGCAACGACATTATGAGTTTTGAGCCAGAATTCCCCAATCTTTCCCTTTTTCCTCATCCATAAACCTATGCCCATTCTCTAGAGAGAAGTGTGAGAGAAGAAGGATATGTGGAAGTAGTTGAAGCTTGGTGAAGAGGAGCCTAGGACCGGGTTCGAGGAGCAGTTTTCGATCTCATTTTGTAAGTGACTTTATGAGATTAATATAAAGAAGTACTTTTGTCGTCCCGCCATATGATGTGTTTAATCAGTATAATTGATTTACATTTTGTTATGACATCTAACCCATTAGTTCATATATATAATGCATGTTCGTAGTTTCTTGTTTGTCTTTTGGTTAATGTAGGTCAGCCTTGGGAGGATATTTGCAGTCAGGAAGTGACCAAATACATTGGGATCGACACCAGATGCAGAGTTTAAGGTAGGACTACTGGATCCCTATACTTTGTACTTTATATATGAATGTGGGGTGTTGTCGGGATAGTTGTTAAAAGTAGGAGACTTTAGATAGTTAGCTCTGCCTGCACTTTAGAACCCTAGTGTAGTTCATAGGAGGGTTTTCCCACTATAACAACAAGTGGCTCACCTGGGGCCAAATTCAACAAAAATTTCCTCATTTGATGGGGAAACTCAATACAGTGGAGACCATTGCTTCCTAAGGAGGGAGGATTGATCCAAGTGGATATCAGTGGCCACCCACCTTTTCCAGCTGGCTCAAAACAACTTTTTGACAATTTTCATAATTTACTGTTTTTAGCAGTTTTTTGGGTGTTGAACTTCTGGAGCCGTTTTGAGGCCCTAAACGACGTTTTTTTGGGTATGTTGCAGTCGAAAAATTTCATCATGAAATTTTCGGCAACTGTTGTAGATCTTTCCAACGGGCAATTATACGCCTAAAACGGAGATCGTATGCAAAAGTTACGACCCCGGGAATTTGATGTACTGACTTACCCAAACGGGGCCCACATGAATTTTGGTGCTTCATCTCCTAGGGTTAGGTTTTTGGATGTCTAGGGTTTTTGAAACTCCTGTTTATATTAAAAAGGCCTTCAAAGCCTCATTGTAATTATCTTCTTACGAATGAGTGAAACCGTCACATCTCTCCTCATAGATAAACTGCCACCATTCCAACAAGCTTGATTTCCGTTGCATTTTACAGTTTCAACTTATTTCCTTATTGAATAGAAAACCAATTTTACTGTATCTCTATTACTTTGTGTTAATCATATGTTAATAATCTGTAGTCATT
This sequence comes from Picea engelmannii, assembly GCA_009831015.1. Taxonomy (NCBI): domain Eukaryota; kingdom Viridiplantae; phylum Streptophyta; class Pinopsida; order Pinales; family Pinaceae; genus Picea; species Picea engelmannii. The sequence continues at coordinate 25,760 of ML807710.1, read as the reverse complement.
TCGTTATGCTCATAAAATCCGGATCACATGTGGGGCTAGCCACAAATGGAATTTCAAGAAGATTCTAGAAGACCCAAAATATACCACTAATTGAGGATTGAGACATGCAAAAACCCTAACCCTAGAAAACTATGAGGCTATGTTAAATACTAGGCCGCTAGGAGGACAAGGGGTACCATTCTTTAGCATTATAATTATTCCATAGTTGAGAAGAGAATCTAGGGGTGGTATTTTGAGAGCATAACAGAGGAGGTAGGAGATCTTGTAACATCCATTCAGGCCACATTGTCAAAGGAAACTCCATAGTGAGTGCCCCTTTCTTTGTACTTGCTTTCCATAACTCAAGAAAAGAGAGCAGAGTATAGGCCTCACCTTCTAGCTGGATTTTATCCCATATCAGGTTTCCCAGGATACATCTTGTGTTCATTTGTGTGGAAGGTGTGTTCATTTTCTTACTCTTTCTTTTTTGTATTTTAGTTACTTTCATAAATTTTAGCAATTAGCTAGTTTTAACAAATCTAAGATCAAAGGAAATAAACATGCATAATAAAATATTTTAGCATAATACAAGATATTTTGTGACACAATATTCCAGTGGAATATCCATTTTCGTTTACACATCAGTCATTGGAGCCCTTTCTTGATTCAAGACACTTTTTTTTAATCATGCCTTGCTTCCATTGGCTTGTCATCTTTTGGACTTTGTTCACTAGTCACAATGTGTTGATTTCTCAAATTTTGTACATGGGCACATATCATGGCCTTGTTTTTGTGACCTATATTGAGGTTGTTGTCTTTGATGAATTTATTTTTGTTGCATCTCTTTCTATACCTTTAGAAATGTCATCCACGTAGAGGATTTTGGGCCACCCATGCAAATATTCTTAGTGTCACTAGGTGTGTGCTTCCATGATTTTGCATAACCTTGTCTTCTAAACCTTGGAGCTAGTCACTTTAGAGCATTTCTTGCTTAGTTTCCTCAACAACGTCGTTACCTTTAGTTCCTACCTCCATGCTTTTACCATCATATGTGACATTGATTTCCATAATCTACGTCCTCCAAGTTCAAGATTGTGGGGAGATGGTGTGCAATGCTTCCTCAATTGATTCTTTATGCTTCACTATTTTTTCAAGGTCAAATTTCCTTTAGAGTGAGCCTTGTATTGCACATCGATTCCTATTTTGACTCAGTAGTTGTAGCGGCCACCTACCCATGCACTTTGGTGAGATGGATTGGCATCCATAGGGAAATGCATTTATGTTTTTTTTTCTCGATTGTACATGAGTACTTGATTAGGATTTTATGTTGAGACTCATTTTAGAGGATTAGTCTCTTTTTTTTATTCTTCCCTAAATTTCACTTAAGGAGGGGATTTTAGTGCATTCAACTCTATGCACTTGAGGAGATTGAAATTTTCTACTTAGGATTCTTATGTGGATCTTTGATGGCATTGCTAGCTTGGGGTCACTTGGCCCTCTTTAGAGTTTCAGTCATACTCAATGTTTGGAGCTTTCAACATGTGCAAACCTCATTATTCCTTTAATGGTTGATGGTGTTTGCTTTTGTTCAAAGCCTTTGTTCTAGTTCCTAACTAGCATCTATTCGTTTAGAGCATTCATGTGGTAGTTGTTAGTGATTGTCATTCTTGTTCCTCTACAATAGATTATCTTTTGCTTCAAAATTCAACCATGTTCTTTGAGGTACCTTGGCCCTTGATCTGAAAATGATGAAGACTTGTATTCTTGAAAATATTTGCAAGTTTTAATTCAAGTGTTCTTATGCAAATGGATCAATTTTGAAAACACAACTTTTATAGAAATTACACATTTAATATGCATATAAACAACAACAAATAACAGTGAACAGAAAACACATAACACAACAAATGATAAAGGAGTTCACCCCTCTCTTGGGCTACATCTCCCGGTCCAGCTTCCAATGGATATTTTGTATTATTTTCTCAAAGTGTTAAAATATGTGCTTTACAATGCTCAAAATGACAAATAGATGGCTCCAATGTCTTTAGAACGTCCAAAAACCCCAAGCTGGGCTTTTTCAGCACCTCGTTTGGCCAAAAATTGAATAAGATAGGCTTCCTGGAAGTTCCCCTTCAAACTTGTTGTCTCTGGATTGCCAAAATGCACCTCTTGCCCCTCAACCTAGCCCCCACGTGCATTTATGTGTTAAAACTCAGCACCGATTGCAACCGCACAAACGGTGCGAACTATAGGACGGTTACACACCTAGCCCCTAACCGCCAATACTATGGGCACATGGGCCACCATATGAACGTGCGTATATATAAAAAGGGCCACATTTAAAACCATATGGTAACAGGTCGGAGGCGCGCGCCGGTGGTTATATTGTATACACACCTGACCGGGGGTTGGGGCTAAGCCCCGACCCGGACCGTGCCCATTTCAAAACTTATTCAAATTTAAATAATTTTTAAAAGGTTTAATGTTAAGAACCATGTGGGTGGCATGCCGGTTGGGCAACCCTTCCCAAAGCTTGGCCCCTGCCTGGAGGTCGTGGGGTCGAATCCGGCCAACAACATAAATTTTAAACCAACACCAGGGTGACAAGTGGCAGCCATTGATTGGGCCACGTGTCAGCATTCCATTTGCCACCAATGACACGTGTCATATGCCAAATCGTCCACATGACTGCCAACCAACATCTACCACGTGTCGTACAGTCTGCCACGTCAACATCCGTACGGACTGTACAGACTGTACAATAAGCACATTTTTTTTGCCTGTTTGTCATTTTGAACAGAACGCGATATATCTCTCATCCAACGTCCATTTGAACCCAAACGAGTTGTGTTGGGTTCATGACGATGAGGCCAACACTCTCGTTTGATTTGAAGCGATTCCGAGCACTTTGAATTTTGAGCAAAATTTGATCCCCTGGATCACACCTCCCCATTGGAAAGATTTTGGACCTCCAAAAGACTATTTTCAGTCTATCTGAAGATGAGGGTATAGTTCCCTCACCTTTCCAACCTCAATCCACTTGGCTTTGCTTGGATTTGTGCCTTTAAGACCAACTCGAAGATATTCCACATTTCCTCGTTTTGAATTTCTCATTCTCCTATCAAGGATTGTGTCTTCATGCAGTTCTGTAAGATATTCTGGGGAGAAATCATCTATAGAAGGAATCTGAACGTGTTCTCCTTGATCATCAATCAAATGAGGCTCATACAATTTCAAATTCTCAACATTAACAACTGCATACATTTGCATATAAGGAGGCAAATCTAAACGGAAGGCATTGTTACCAATCTTGTCAAGAATCTTAAAAGGACAATATCGAATTGGTTTCAGTTTTTTACCTTCTCCTTTAAGCCTCTCCTTACTAATGTAAAGCCAAACTTCATCTCCAACTTGGAAGATGTGATCAACACGATGCTTGTCATGTCTTGTCTTGTACTTGGCTTGACTCTTTTCCAACTGCTCTTGTACCATTTGATGTATCGACTGAATTTGTTCAATGAACTTTTCTGCCCTATCAATGTCATATTGACCATCAATAGAA
>ML807710.1:7461-19346 GCA_009831015.1 Picea engelmannii | reverse complement strand
TGTATGTCTCAAATAACTATGTAAAGCTCCAATGTATTTGAGTAAAGTTTCTTGAGAAGACAAATCTACTCCCAAAACCAAATCTCTTCTCCTAAATTCTTGAGTAAAGCTTTGCACATTTTGTCCTTTAGCTTGTCTAAAATCTTGCCAATCCATAGTAGCTTTTTGAATATATGCCAATTGGTAAAATTGTTTTTTAATTGCAACAATAAAATCATTCCAAGAGGTTAAAATTTTACCATGTTTCTTCATGTCCTCTTGAGTCTTGGCTTCCCACCAATTGAGTGTTGCACTATCCAATATTAAAGAAGCAAGTTGAATCTTAGTTTCATCGTCTTGAATTTTTTGTATCCTACAATACACCTCAATCTGACGAATCTGATTATCTAATTTCTCAGCATTTACCTCACCATTGTACATTGGCAATTCGAATCTAATATCAAGCTTTAACAAAGGAATTTGTGACGGGGTTTTACCATGTCCTTTTGGAGAATTTGGAAGAGGTCTTGAATTGGTAGAAGAAGAAGAAGGAGGAGGAGGTAGGGTGGTGGAGAAGCACCATTCCCTCCATTTCCATTTGGAGTTTTATCACCACTGTCTCCCTTATGATTTGAAGGGTTGGAGCCTTCACCTTGCAACCTTGTATTCCTTTCTTCCATCAAGAGTTTCATCATTTCTCTCATTTCCATGAAAGCCTTTCTGAGATCTTCATCTCTGTAGGAATATGTTCATGACTCTCTTCATGAGCCATACTTGGTGAATGCCTCCTTGAAGCTTGCGGTGATGATATAATCTTCCTTCTTGAAGGATGAGAAATTGGCTCTACAAGTTGACCTTCTCCTATTGTGAGTTTCAACCTTGTGAGCATCAGAAAACAAAACACTTGCAAATAATCAAGTCTTTAAAAACCTAAGCTCTGATACCAACTTGATCTGAAAATGATGAAGAATTGTATTCTTGAAAATATTTGCAAGTTTTAATTCAAGTGTTTTTATGCAAATGGATCAATTTTGTAAACACAACTTTTATAGAAATTACACATTTAAGATGCATATAAACAACAACAAATAACAGTGAACAAAAAACACATAACAGAGCAAATGATAAAGGAGTTCACCCCTCTCTTGGGCTACATCTCCTGGTCCAGCTTCCAATGGATATTTTGTATTATTTGCTCAAAGTGCTAAAATATGTGCTTTACAATGCTCAAAATTCCAAATAGATGGCTCCAATGGCTTAAGAACGTCCAAAAACCCCTAGTTGGGATTTTTTGGCACCTCGTTTGGCCAAAAATTGAAGAAGATAGGCTTCCTGGAAGTTCCCCTTCAAACTTGTTGTCTTTGGATCGCCAAAATGCACCTCTTGCCCTTCAACCTAGCCCCCATGCGCATTTATGTGTTAAAACTCAGCATCGGGCACAACCGCACAAATGGTGCGAACTGTAGGACGGTTACGTGCCTAGCCCCTAACCGCTAAGGCCATGGGCACATGGGCCACCATATGACCACACGTATATATAAAAAGGGCCACATTTAAAACCATATGGTAACGGGTTGGAGGTGCGTGTCGGTGGTTATATTGTATACACACTTGACCGGGGGCCGGGGCTAAGCCCTAACCCGGACCACGCCCATTTCAAAACTTATTCAAATTTAAATAATTTTTAAAGGGTTTAATGTTAAGAACCATGTGGGTGGCGTGCCGGTTGGGCGGCCCTTCCCAAAGCTTTGCCCCTGCCTGGAGGTTGCGGGGTCGAATCCGACCAACAACATAAATTTTAAACCAACACTAGGGTGACATGTGGCAGCCATTGATTGGTCCACGTGTCAACATTCCATTCACCACCAATGACACACATCATATGCCAAGTCGTCCACACGACTGCCAACCAACATCTACCACGTGTCGTACGACCCTGCCACGTGTCGTACGACTTTGCCATGTGTTATACGGTCTGCCACGTCAACATCCGTATGGACTGTACAGACTGTACAGTCAACACATTTTTTTTGCCTGTTTGTCGTTTTGAACAGAACACGATATCTCTCTCATCCGACGTCCGTTTGAACCCAAACGAGTTGCGTTGGGTTCGTGATGATGAGGCCTATGCTCCCGTTTTATTTGAAGCGAATCCAAGCACTTTGAATTTTGAGCAAAATTTGATCCCCTGGATCAGCCCTCCTCTTTAGTGTTTTGGTCATACTTCCTAATTGGAGCTTTCAACATTTGCAAATCTCATGTTTTCATCCGTCAATGCATCTTTGTTGGATCTTCTTCACTTTCATCTTTAAGGTCTTTTCAATATTGGTGTTATTTCCTTCTCGGGTTCCTCTTAATTCCTCCACCCTTCACATGTTTTTATGTTGTTTTCCTCTCTTTTGGGGAGGACTTTTTTCCTACATGTTTTCTTCCTTTTTTCTGCTTATGAGAGTTTGTACTCAGGTACCTTAGCAGGCCTTGTTGTCAAGACCCATTTTTTGGTCTTCTTTTTTTTATTCTTGTATTTTTTTTAACAGTGGATTTTAGTATACGTAGACAACTATGAAGCTTATGTAGGATAATAAATACTTGCTATTCTTTTGTTTATTCCTATATTTTCTTAACATAGGATTTTAGTATACATAGACAACTATGAAGCTTATGTAGGACAATAAATACTTGCTAGGTTGGTATACATTATTGCTAGGTTGGCAAACCTTGTTTGCCCGATTGGCATACTAATCAATTTTGAGTCAAATCTCTCCCTATTTTTTATAAATACGAGCAATCTCCTTGTAATTATAGAGAAATATATAGATTCACCATCTATTGATATTTTATTATGATGTATGGAGACTAAGCTCATTTATGATCTCGGTTAAACCCAAATTTCTGCAAAACCTTCATTTATGGGAAAAGGTAGCCTCTTTATGAAGGCATGGATGCTTGGCTTCAAACAACACTCAAAATTATTACTAGATGCAATGCCAATTTCTCTTTTGAACACTAGAAGTATAAGTTCCTTGAGGCCATTGGTAATAATTTGGGTATATTTATTACCCTACTTCTAAAACCAAAGGAGATGTTAACCTCTACTATTATTAAAAATTCAAATCGCTATGCATAGGGGGTCCCTTGTCCCATAAAACAAGGGGGTCTCATACATCAATTTGGTGTTTGGCTTGGTCAAGAACTTAAAATTAGATTATTATTATTATTAAAAGTTGCATTTACACTAATTTCACCAAGAGGCAGTCTACAACCAGATGGGGGAGATGTTGTCACGTATGTGTATAATTTGTTTTAAAAATAATAAAAAATACAAGTCCATTACACACACACACACATAGCATGAGTGTGCCTAATGGTTAAGAACATGTGTTTCCTCCTAAGAGGTCACAAGTTCAAATATAGAGGAGGGTAGGGTATGTATACCTCCGTAAACTTTAACAATAAAATCATTGCACAAAGGAATCCTGTGTCCCACAAACAAGGGGTTCTCATACACCAATTTGATGTCTGGCTTGGTCGTAACCTTAAACTTAGATTATTCGCTAAATGAATTACCTTCTGGGGTAGTGGAGGCATGTGGCCTCATCCATCAAAATAGATAAAACAATTGCCCGAACACGTTTAGCACAAAGTGATACCCATGTCATTTATTTACAGAGACACCTTGCCTTCCACCATCTAGAATATTTCAAAATATGTAAAATATATCATTTTCCAACTAGAAGACAAGTGTTTGCCTACAACACACTGTATCTAATTTTGTATCACCGTGCTTCTATTTATAAGAGTGCAGAGGCCACCATTGCCTCTATAAACATAGACTTAAAGATGATGCATCCATGGAATTGAAAACATAAGAGGGAATTATTTCTTTCCTCTCAACTTATCCTTCTTCGAGATCTTTAATAAATTTACAGGCGCATCAACAATAGGGTAAGCCAATACATATTGCATTAACATTAATTGATTAATGTGTACACAAGTCAAATTAATGTATATAAATTCACTACATGGCTTCATAATCTATTTTTTTTATTTGATTTTTAATTAAATTTGTTTTTCTTGGGAATCTCCTCAAATAAGGTACAATTTTTCAATCAAAACTAAAATATAATAAAAACTAGAAGTATTTAATTTAAAAAAATTAAAAAAACTTTTTTTTTATTATAATTTATTAAATAAATAATACAAATAATACATAATAATTTTTTTTATCTATTAATAAAAATAAGTATAAAATCAAAATAATTTTATTTACAAACAATTACAATATGGACTATCAAAGTGGGCATGTATAGATAACTTAAGCAATGTGTTAGTGTTACTGAAAAGTGGAGGGTTTAAGAAGTGCATTTCTTGAGGGGGAGCGAGAGTTCTACAAAATCGATTTAGGACTAGGTTGACAAGTGGACTTTTGTGGCCATATGGCCCTTGCAGACGGACGATCCACTGCAGCTGGTGGACTACTCTGATGACTTGCTGACGAAATATGTGATATTTGCAAACCTTTTTATTAATATGGATCTTGATCCGTACTTTGGTTGTGTTAGTTCGTGGGGTCAGTATGTCATTTCAAGTGCTTCCCTTCCCAAGTCTTTTCCGGATCTAGACAGATCTATTCGTCCAAAGGATCTTTCAAGTGTTTTTTATCAGTTCTTGGGATGGACCCTAGAAGGTTCTCAAGGGATGGGTCTAGTTGGGATTGTGATTAAGCATGAAGTGCCATATTTAGTCTCACCTAAGTCCTTAATGAGTCTCCCATCACCTGGTGTGGATCCTTTAGCTCTGCAAAACCCCAAATGGGATAGTTCTCTTGGATTTTTCAGTAGCAAGACAAATATTGAGGAGCTACAGGGGGATCTTCCTTCACTTGTCGGTGGGAAATTAGTTTGGAAGCAACAAAAGGTGGTAAAATATTGTGGTTGTGGGGTCGCATTTGTTGTTGGTGAAGATTTGCAGGTCAGTCAGATAGAAAATATGGAGAGAAAAGAGATTGTTGAGAAGTTTTTTGGTCAAAGAGTGTCTCAAGGTTGCACTCAACTTGTGGATGGAGGGACATTGTGTTATGGTTCTTGGGTACATCCTGATTTTTCATCTTTTATCGCGGGGTTGGATTGGTTTTATCTTTCACAACAAGGAGGATGTAGGCAATATTCTATCAGATTGATGGTTTTGGGATTGGCATATTCTATGTGCTAAACCTTGGCATCCTCTTTTTTTATGCTCGGGAAGAAGCTCTGTCAGGATTGATCACGTTGATTAAAATTCCTAACCCACTTCTCAAGTTTTGGTCAGATCCAAGGTTAAAGTCTATTGGTGATGTTCTGGAGAAGTTTATCGCTTTGGATACTATCTATAAGTCCAACAATTGTAGGTCCACAACTCATATCCTTTTGGATCTGGACTAGAGACATGGGTTATTTGAGTCTTTGGAATTAGTTATAGGAAAGAGATCCTACACACAAACAATGGACTACCTTAATGTTCCATTTCGTTGCTCGTGTTATCACCAAGTGGGTCATATCTTGGTGGATTGTGACAACAAGTTTATCAAAACAATTTAAGGGTTTCCACAGGTGGATGTAGGGGGGTCTCAATTTAATCCTTCTTCTCCTCTCTAGGTTAGGGTTTCTACTATTCTTTATTTCTCTCCTCCAATCAAAGAAGGGATTGTTCCAGTGCCAGTCCCTGGTAATGATAATAAGGATTCTTTGTCTGACTTTATTGTTGGGGATATTTCTATCCCTTTGGATGAGGTGATTCTTGGAAATGAGGAGTCCTAAACGCTGAGGGACATACTCCAGGACGATCTAGAGCTTACAAACTCACAATGGAGTATGATTGAATCCCTCTCATAAAAAACACAACAAATATTTAAAATCTGGGTAATCCTTTTCAATCTCAAATTCCTATTATGGGTTCCTCCTCTCATCTATTGAGCCATAGTCAACTTGGGTTGCAGGATGGGTTAAAGCCCTATGTTTCATCGTGGTTGGTTTTGTACAATTGTTCCTTGGCGCATCAAGTTGATAGTTCCTTTGTAGTTGATATTTCTCGGGACATTAAACCCTCTTCTCATAAATCTCATGATTCCTTTAGAGCTTGCTCCTCAACCTCCCTTTTGGCTTCTTTTGGCCAAGAACCCTATCTCTTTCATTCTTGAACTTCTTCTCAAGGGTTATCTACTTCTTGGGGATTGGTTTTTGATGTGGTTAAAGAATCCATTTTTTCAAAAGTGGGGAGGAAGTTTTCATTGAAGCACGTGCAGGAAAAGGCCTATCATGAAGTTTTCCATGGTCGTTAGAGACTCATTTATGGGGTCCTTAGAGTGGGATCAACCCCAAAGGAGGCCCTCCCATGAAAATCATATTTGTAAACATGAGGGGCTTGTGGGGGAGGTCCAAAAAAATCTCCCTAAAGAGGTGTGTCTTGCTGGAATGGCCATACATTGTTCTTATATAGGAAAATATGGATAAATTTCATCCTATCATTACCAATTTAAGCAAAATGTTCCTGGGTTGGGTCTTCACTAGGTTGGATTCCATTGGATCTTTGGGAGGGATCATTATGAGTCTTTTGCGAATTTGTACACTTACAAATTGTTTCTCTATTCCTTCAGAAATATGTAACGATATTGCTTGTAAAGAGATGGATCGATCCACAGTTTTTCTTAACGTGTATGGACCTTATGCCGATATAGAGGTATTTTGGAACCACCTTTTTTCTCTTGGGTTTCTTTGCTTTGAGAATCTAACTCTCAAGGGGATTTGAAATTTACTCTTAGCTGGGAGGACATTTTGGGGGAGTCTGCTCGTGAAGACAATTTGGCTCACTACTTTATAGATAAGTTGTAGTACGTTGAGTTGGTTGATATGGAACCTACTTTTTGTCATTTGACTTGGAGTAATAATTGCAGTGGTGAAAATGGGGTTCTGAAGAGACTTGATCAGTTTTTAGTCCTTCATTCTTTGCTTTAGGATATCAAAATTTATCGTTCTTGGGTTGGTAATATTCGTTTCTCTAACAAATTTCCTTTATATTTAGAATTAGATTAGTAGATGGGGAGTCATATGGCTCCATTCAAGTACAACCCATCTTGGTCAGAAGTGGAGGATTTTCAGAACTTGATTCATGAAAATTGGAAACCTTATAAAGCAACAAACAATGACTCGACTACTAAACAATTTTTTACGCTCTTCATTCGTTAAAATAAAAGGTTGTGAGCTACGTTGTAGCTCAAAGGAAGGAGATTGATAAGGATATCATGAGTATCAAATTAGAGTTGGAACAAATTTATGAAGTTGATCATGTTGGTTAGACGAATTAGTCAGATGTGGAAAAATGTTGATCATTGGAAGACTGACGACACAAAATACTGGTGGAATAGGAAAATACATGGATATTGAAAATCCACGCTCTTTGGCTCCAGGTGGGGAACCAATCCAGAAATATTCAAACTATCAGAAGAATTTCAATACCATATGGGAACTAAATGACATGAATGGGAATAAAGTTCAGGTTTTTTTTGGGTTGGCCACTTTGGGGGTTCATCATTTTCAAACTCTTTTCAAGAAGTTAGACCATATCAAGATGGAGGAAGTTCTAAATCTGATTTCCTTTTTTTCAAGACATGTCAAAGCTGAGGGAAATTGGGATCTGTATCATTAGATATCCAAGGATGAGCTCTAGGTCATGATCTCTTCTTTCAAGAAAGACAAAATCCATGGGCCACACTGATGGAAAACAAAGTTCTTTGAAGATTTTTTTGTATTATGGGGGGTGATTTTCTTCGAGTCATGGAAAAATTTCAGTTATCTGGTAAGATGTTGGAAATATAAATTCAAATTTCATTGCCATTATCCCTAAGATAGATTGTCCTTCATCTTTCGATGATTTTCGTGCCATTGCATTATGCATTTTTATGTATATGTTAGAACCCAAAAACAAATAGGCGTGAGATGTTATTATTCACTCATATGATACACATATAAGTATATTGATGTGACCTTTGGATTCTTATTCTAAGAGGTCCCTTGGACTCCTAATGATTGTTCCTATCACTTGACTATTCGCATTTCTTAAAGTTAGTAACCCTTGTTGGGTATGCGTTATATTCTTTGCACGAGTAGTAGTGTCTGCGTTGCGTCGAGTGCACAGGGAGTTTGAGGGGGGTGCAGGGGCAACTCCCCCGAGAATTTTTTTTGTGTCGAGAAACGTGTCACATTTTTCCTCGTTTTTCGTGTTGCCTCGATTTTTGTGTCCAATGTTGGGCGGTTTTTCGGCACATGGTTTTTTCTGATGGTTTTCTATTTCTGGTTAAAGAATTTGGGTTGTTGAATAATCCAGGTCATTGGGTTAGGGTTTTGGATGCCGCTGGATCCTATATGTATATTGTATTGTAAACAATGTATCACTATGAATGGATATAGAATATGCTGGTTTTCCTGGTTTGGGTTTCCAGGGGAAAAATCTCTGTGTAATGTTTGTATTTTCCATTGTATATTTTCTGTTCTTTTACTGAAAATCTGTTTGCAATAAATATTGTACAAGGTTAAAATCTACAACCCTAAATGGATTATGTTTCCAACATTCCCCCCTTTAATCCAAAGAGATGTATGTGAGTCTAAGAAGAGATTTGAAGTATTGAAGTGGACATTTGCCAATGGTTGAATGTGCTCTCTGATTTGGTAGTTTTGAGATGACCACAAAAAAAAGGATAGCAGAAATTTATGTCTTCTACTAAATGGTAGTGGAAGTTTAAGGAATACCACAAACCAATTTGGTTGTTTATGGATGAACACAAACTATGGAACTTGGCTCTGGGGGTCATTGGTTCCTAGAACATTTACTAAGTTATCTAGAATATGGAAGTTGATGTCTTCTTCTAATTGGAAGTGATCTCAAATGTTGGTTTAAAGATGACCATAAATTGTTCTGTAGCAGAAGTTGAATGTCTTCTACCAAGTGGAGGTTTAAGGAAAACCACAAAACTTTTTCTAGTAGAAGCTATACGTCTTCTACTAAGTGGTGGTTTAAGGAAAACCACAAACTAGTCTGGTGGTTTTGGGATGCCTAGGAAATAAATCACGCTTGCTTGTTACACTCACTTGTCATGCTCATTTTTGACTGCTCGATTGATAAGACTTCGTATATTGAAGCATGAATGTCAAGCATTGATGTTATTCCCCCTTGTCAGGGATTAGGTGAGAAGATGAAAATCCTTTTCACTGCAATATGCATCACTAATCGAGAATGAATTATATGGTATGATTGATATATCTTCTTGACTATTGATGACCATTTCAAAGAAGTCATCTACCCATAGTGGTTCTTTACTCTTGTAGGTTTCTTGCGTTTAAAACATCTGTCTGAAGTATGATTGTGATTTCCACAATGTTCACAAGGATGAAGATAAAAAAACTGATCGTCCATGTGGCCAACTCGCTAACAATGTTGGAATTTCAAAATATGGTCTTGAATTGGAGCAAGTGAATATGAACCTTCTTGTTTCAATCCAACACTCTGAAATTGGATCGGTTTGGTATAATATGGAATATGAAAGGTGAATTCATTTTCATATTCGATACATGTTTTGTGCTTATTATTCCTGATTTCTTCCCAAGGTATGATGATTGGCTTTGAAAGAGGAAGTTGAAATTCATCTACAATCATATCTGAAGTTGGCTCACTGATTTACTCCTACACTAGTTGTTGATCTGAATCAACCTCATCATATTATTTGAAAAGAGGGTTGTTCTTAAAAAGGACTAGTTCATAATGTCTAAGATTCTTTTGCTCAAGGTCATCATGCAGAAATTGAGTCCGAGTTTGAAACAGTGCTACTTTGGCTTGTGAAACTTGCAAGCAAGTTACAATAGACTGCAGAGTTATTTTTCAGTGGTAACTGTATTGTCCACATAAGAGAGTATTAGAGTGTTTATTAACTCTAATAATTCCTCAACTCAATCCATTTAAAAACATAATTAGACTTCATAGGTTTCTTGCAAATCCACCCAAAGTTTACAAAGCAAACTCATGAAATGAGGGTATCGACTTCTACCAAAAATGCAACCACTTACAATGTAATTGAACTTGATAAAAAAGAAGAAGTAAACTTAAAAAATATGATTTGCAAGTTACCTTGATTCTGGAGTTGCATGGATCTTCCAGATTCAATGTGTTGTTTGATGTCAAGTGGAGCTGTCTACAAGCTATGCTGATGTGCTCTGGAAACCCTTCTTGGAAGGAACACATTGAGATAATCTTGAATGTGTCTTAGATTCACTTTGAGTCTGTCGGTCTCTATGAATTTATATGACAACTTCTTTAGCTCCTCATCATTTTGAACATGGGAAACATAATGACATTCGACTTCTTTCAAGACCTCTTAAACACTGATAGTAGTTGAAGCTAGGTTGCGTATGCCCTTACAACTTGGGTACAATATCAAGGAGCTTAAAAAACTCTGTGTGTAGCCTTCAGGAAGCTTAACGAACAATTTACAACCAACATTAATGAAATTGAATGCAAACTCGGGGAATTGAGTATTCACATTCGCCACACCAGACACATTGTAACACAATCCAAAAAGAGTCTTATATTGAACTTCAGGATCTCTTTGATATGAAATCTAAGAAGAAAAATAACATGCAATCTAGCTATAGATTGTTTGAAAGGTAGTGAAAGAAGTTCCCAAATATATGATGGTTCTATTGTTGTTGTAATTTTTAAATGTAGATATGTTGGAGGGTTATGTCAAGCACTTTCCACCAAAACTCACCCCTTCTAAACCAATGTAATATAAATAATTGTATTTAGGAAAAGATGAATGTGTGCATGCTTGGAGATGCCCAACATGAGGAGGATCCTAAACCCTAAGCGAGGGTTGTTCATCACATCGTCCTCATGGTCCAAGATACGATAGTGATAGATATAGCCTTCAGTCCCTTTTGGAAAATTAGCTAATATAGTGCACGCAAGGGCAATGATTGGAGAAAATAAATATGGCAGACAAAGGGAAAATGTTGTCGATATTATCCCCATGCTCCACTTTCTAGTTGTAATAAATTCCCACTTTGCCTTTTTAAAATGACTACAAACCAAGAAAGGGTTCCTTTTGATCGATAGGTTGCATGACCTACTATTAATAGACATCAAACCATTGTAATTCAATCTTAAAAATGTGAGAAGAGTGATGAATAAGAGATTGTTCGATCCAATCTTGAAGCTCCACGACCACCGCACTAGAAGGGTTACGAGAAATTACTAATATTTGCTTCTCCTTTATATGTCGACCTCTACTGTATATGGGAGCATGGTGGATGACCATGGAGGCTTCTGTGTGAACCTAAAATGAACTAGTTGAGACTTTCGTCGAAGTTATCCTTCCAAAGAATGATAGAGGCTTTGGTGAATAAGTCTAGGGGTAATTTCTTTGTGCCTAGCACCCATCTCTTTTTCCTATTCCCACATCATTTTATTCGGAAGCGGGAACAACAACATTAACCATATTAGTGTGTGTAAGAAGTGGGTGACTATGGGAGCATGGTGGACGATGTTGTGAGAAAATTGAGAGATCAATTCTGGAGAAAAGTAATTGAAGACAATGTTCTTACTGAACTCCAAGAGCGATGGGGAATTAAAAATTATGCAACATGGAGAAGTACAAGGTCCAATATAAAGGGAACAATACGTGGAGTCAAAAGTCTTAAAACCCTAATCAAAACCCTAATCATGCAGGGAACTATCTCATTGTTAAGCCCTAATATTGGCTCATTACCACTTAATTGGGGCATATTAGATTAGTAATGTTATTTTATTTATGTCGGCTTTAGGACATTAGTTGTAATTTAGATTAGTAATGTTATTTTATTTATGTCGGCTTTAGGCCATTA